>JAQSVH010205874.1:1693-13167 GCA_029448705.1 Adansonia digitata
TATGCATCATGTTATACTTGAAAGTACTTGACTAGGCATAAGACCATAGGCAATGTAAAATCAAAGTATCTATTGTTATCTTAAGTTAAAAGATTACTACAACTAGAACATAAAAATGTTGTCATAGATACTAAGTGAACTACCAGATAGCATTCTCATATCGAGTATATATGCAGTGCATTTGGTTATTCTAACAACTATAAGCTCAAATTTTTTTTCAAATTTCAACCTATAAGATCGATTGCTTATTATGTGAGTATGAACATAGCAATGTGTCAAACTCAGTGGCTTATATATCACTATCATTTCTTGATAAAACAGTTAAGGAAAATAAATTTGTTGTAATTATAATTCCATAATTAGAACTATGTATAATTTCCTTGCAAAACTTTTATAGTTTAAGAAATCTATCATCCAAGTATTGATAATATATAATTAAAATTTTATAGATGAAAATTTTTTTATTTGATTCACAATCTATAGCAAATATTGTAAATCGAATAAATTTTGATTAACCTCTAAGATATAGATTAACAGTTTATTATAGCATCATAATTACACTGTGAACTGTAACTTGATTTGCAATGCAATATAGGGATAAGAAGCTGAATCTACAGCAATAGAGCTAAATCAAATCGCTTGGATCTAAGCCAAATTGATTTTGAATTCAATGTTTAATGATAATATTTGCAAGATCTGATGTAAACAATTACAAACTCCAAAGAGAAATGAAAGCATAAGAGTAGAGATGGTAAAATGAACCATAAAAATCATTTGCAATAGTCCCCAAAGTTGAATTGCTTAAATCCGATGTAATCAAAGAGTTAAAAAATTGAATCCGAAATGATTTGTATCTAAAATGATTTGAACCCGAAATAGTAAAAAAAATCTAAATCCAGAAAAACCCAAGCCTAAAAAAACCTAAACCCACAAATACTCTAGCCAAGATTAACCTAAACACAAGACCGACCTGATTATCCAAATTTAATACTAAATAATAATTATTGACTTGTAATTAAATAATTTTTTTTTATAAAACAAAAGCTTTAATTATCAATTTTATTCTAATTTTATTGGTTTATTTAAAAATTTAAAATTTAATATGTATATACAGTAAAAACAAATTTATTGTTTTCTACTTGTAACTTTAACCTTTCATTTATTGATGAATCTGCTATCTAAATAAATATGTCTTTCGTCTAATTGTCAACAATTAATTTAAAAATTAAACCCATCTTAAGATCATAATAAAGAAAAATTAAGATATGTGTAGGTAATTAAATTGCAAATTAAAGATAAGTGTTTTTTTTCCTTAGAACTGCAAAGAATAAAATGTTGATTTTTTAAAAAAATCTTCTAGAAGACAATTTTTAGGATAAAGTTAAAAGTACATAAATGGTGATTTTTTTATCTATATCATTATTCTTAAATTTCAATAAATGTTTAATTTATTTAATTTATCTGATATATATTAGCATATGTGATATGTTTAAACTCGTTTAAAATAATATATCAACTTACAAACATTCATACTATTAATTTTATATCTGTTAATAAAATAAATAAAAAACTAATTGATAAAAAAACATAATTAGTATGCGGTCAAAAACTAATACTTATATAGTTATACTATTAATTGTTTGCTTTTCTTTTATGTCAAACTTAAACTCATTTACGCATACATCCCATTTCTTTAAAATTCACAAATTTCTTTTCTTAAATAATTATTTTTATTTAATTACAACCTAATTAATCAATAGGATCATCATATTATCTTATACATCTTGTGTCATATAGTGGTATCTATCTAAAAATATCATGTCTGTAAATCGTTATATCATCTCATCTTCATTGGTTATTGTTATCTAATATTTGCTATTCATATGATAAATGATTAAAATATTAAGATATCAAAATATATACTATATTTATGAAGTAATTTTTAATCAAGATTTCTTAAAAAAAAAGATTAGTTTAAAGTTAAGATTAAACTATTAGTAGAAGTAATTGAATAATAACTACTAATAGTACATTTTTCATTGTCTCACTAACTCGTAAACTTTAATTTTATTTCTTATTCAAATATAGCCATTTACACTTTTTTGTTTTATTATTAGTGTAAACAATTATAGTTATATGTATGCATAATATAAATCATAAAATATATTGAATATACAAATTTATTAAATCAATTGTTTCAAATATTAATATGATAATATAGTATAATTTCTATAATTAATTATATGAAACAAATTAATTTTACATAACAAAATAATTTTATATCTTCTTAATGTTAATGTATATTGATATTAATATACAAATATAGAAAAAAATATCATATTATACAAAAGCTTATTTAAAAAATAATATTTTTTCTTAAATCCAAATATTTAATTAAATAAAAATAATTACATTTAACGTAGAATAAAAATGAAGAAACTCAAACTTGACCTAAGCTAAAACCAAAAAGAAAAAAAATTGAAACCCAAATCCAAATCCAAAAAAAAAAAATTAAAATAAAAAATTTTATAATCTAAATTTCAAATAATTCAACCCAAATCCATATGATTTCTATGCGTTGAAGTTGGATTATAACTACATAAGTAGGTGGATAGATATATTTACTTGAATTAACCAATCAAATCAAAATTTTTTGATTTATCAATTAATCATTGAAATAAGTTCGATTGCTTATCGGAAGAAAATTTTAAGAAAATTTAATTATTTATTAATTTGATTTCGTTAAACAAGATTAACCAAAGTAAATTTTATCGTAAACGGCAATATCCTCTAACATATGGGATATATAGTTTTTTAATTAAATAAAAATATTAAAATAGTAAAATCCCTAAGGCTAAAACTCTATAAAAGAGTAAATCTAAGAAAACTAAACTCTGACCGCGAGTTAAACGCTCAAACTGAAAACTTTTTTTTTGTTTTTTTCAAACTCGGACCGCCAAAGCTCTCACTCTCGTCAAGGTTTCCTAGTCACTTCCCTAGTCTCATCAAGCCGATCTGCCCTCTGCTTTCTTTGCCATATTCAATTTGCTAACTCTAATTTTGTTTTTTAGATTTGTCGTTAGTCAAGTAGTCAAGACTTCGGGCTTTCTTTGACTGCCGTGCTTCACACGGCTTCACTTCACAATTACTTATTTTAGTCTTTGTATTTTAATTATATATATATATATATACAAGCATGCACCTAAAAAATTTTTCCTCATATTTGTTTGATTAATTAAAATTAATTGAATAAATCAAAATTTTGTGATTTAATTAATTTTTTATCTGATTAAATTGATTAAATTATCAAATAAAATTTTTAAAACTTCATTTATTTTAGTTGATACAAAAATTTTAACTTAATTATTAATCTAAGCAATCAAATGAACAGTCTAGATAGACAAAACACAGGAAATGGGGACACATGCACGACCTGAAACCTAATAAAAACTAAAAACTTAAAAACAAAAAAAAAAAAAAAAGATAGTACAAAATGCAGTGTGCAGAGAAAAAGGAGGAAGGGTCATGTCACAGCAACACAACATGCTCCAAATCTCTGACAAGACTCAGTAATAATAAGAAAAAAGCAAACAGTAGGTATTGTTAATAAAGAGAGAGGGGAAAGAGAGAGAAAGAGAGGCTCCCTTCCCCTCCTGTCCCCTCACCCTCAAATCCACTCATTGTCTGCCTCACTCACTCACTCCCCCGCCCCCCTCTCTCTGCTTTCTCCGCGTTCCCTTAGCCTCTGCTCCTGGGGGACTATCCCTCTACTCCTTCGCCGATTTTACCTCCCATCTCTCTTTCTGTTTCTTCCTTTGTCTCTCTCTCTTTCTCTCCTTCCTATGCCTTATAGCTAGCTTCATAGTTTACTTTACAAAGAATAAGATGCATCAGCCAGCGTAGCGAATGCTACTCATCATCATCATCATCTTTATGCACTTTCCTTGCCCCTGGGTTTTCCGGCGAACATATAGCCCAAAACAAGACAAATTTGCATCAACATGTTCCCAACGCCATAAATGGATACTACAATAAAAGAGTGCCCTTTCTAGAGGATTCACTAACAACACTCATCCATCCTCCACTATTTACCACCCCCCCAATCAACTGCAGTAAAAGAAGTTGCAGGAAAGTAATCAAAAGAAAAAATAAAATAAATAAGGTTTGACTGAAGAAATCGAGGCCACGCTCATCTAGTACTAGTACTACTCCCCCTATATCATCTTTTTCTGTTTATTATTTATTAGTAATTTTTTTTTATTAAACTCCCAAGACAAAAAGAATAAGAATAATAGGTAAAATTCTTCATCCCAAGATCTCCCACATAGTCAGAGTCAGACACCCTCTTCTTAATCTTTTCCCGTCTCTCCTTTTCACCATTATTTCTCCTCTTTCCAATATTCAAATTTAAAAAAAAAAAAAAAACTCTTCTTATTTTATTTTAAGTTTCTTTTTAATAATATATATTGTTAGGTTAGGTGATGAGTTCATCACAAGATTTTGCTTGTAATTTCTATTACTAATATCTGTCCCTCTTTCCCACTTATAATAAAGTTTCGTTCATTACACCTTTCCAGCAAATTGAAGAAGCTGGTAACAATAGAGTATTTTCTATGAAATTCAAGCAAGATCTGTTCCCCAAAAGCTTCCCATCGAAAGTTGCGAAGTAAAGGTCTTCTTCACGAGATCCAATCCCACTAACCTACCGGTAAAAATCAGCCAGCCAGCCTCACTTGCTTCATCCCTCCCCTCCTCTCCTCTCCTTCCCAGAATCCTACAACCTACGCTTCTACTTAATTCTCTCTATCTTCCTTCATGGATTCCCTTGCGGCCATAAAAGTAAATATTTGATACAAGTCTGGGATATTATTGCCAAGAAAATATTCTCTCAAGATTTAATTACTTCTTCCCTTTCATTCCATAAATAAGTTCGTGTTTTTTTTTTTTAATTAGTCAACCAGCCAGCCATCATAAGCTAGAATGGAAAAATATTTGCTTTCAATTCTTTGGAAAATTTTCACTTCTGAGAACGAATCTGAAGACAGAATCATCAGTAATTAAAAGGCAGATACTACAAGGTTAATCTTTCCGGTTTTAAGTTCTTTTATACGCGTAAAGTTATAAAAGCCGTCAACTTTCCATATATGTAGTAGGTTCTCTCATCATTTGCTTCACATCTATAAATAAATTTCAACCCCCAAAGCCCTAAGCCTCGCCCGTCGCTCGTAGCCGCACCGCCACTTGATTTCGCACATCCTTTATTGAACTTGTTTGGTTTGGTTCCACTGATTCATCTATAATATTGTTATTTAGTAGGAGTACAGTTTTTCCCTTTCAATTTTCTTTAAGTGCCCGCAATTTCCTTTCTCATCTCTGTTCAACATATAGATCAGTGTTCATCTGTGCACTATATATGGTACTGAAAAGATTTGAATAGGCCTAGAAATTCTTCTTTCGTTTCTTATTATACTCCCATTAATGTAAACTTATGCTTGGTTTTGGTGCATGATATGATGTTGCAGAGAAAAAGGTGGAATATGGCATCATCATCCAATTCCCCATGTGCGGCATGTAAATTCTTGAGGAGGAAATGCCAGCCAGAATGCGTTTTTGCACCCTACTTCCCACCTGATCAGCCCCAAAAGTTTGTCAACGTCCACAAGGTATTTGGCGCTAGCAACATCACGAAACTGCTCAACGAGCTGCACCCATCGCAGCGAGAGGACGCCGTCAATTCATTAGCATACGAGGCAGATATGCGTCTCCGTGACCCTGTGTACGGCTGCGTTGGAGTCATATCTCTCCTTCAGCACCAGCTCCGCCAACTGCAAATGGATCTGAGCTGTGCCAAGTCTGAACTATCAAAGTATCAGAGCTTAGGCATCACTGGCCATGCTGGCCTCATTGCGGCGGCGGCAGCTGCGGCCACAGCCACCGCCACCACAAATCAAAACTTGGGGATCAATCTGATCGGGAGCGGTGGTGGCGGAGGGCGGGAACATCATTACCACCACCAGTTCTTCCCACGGGATCATCATCAGCAGCAGATGATAATGAGCTTTGATGCTGGCAGTAACTATGATGCAAGCCTTCTTGCCATGAACGTCTCTGCAGGGATTGGTCAACTCAGTCAGTACCAACAACCTAGAGCCGCTGCTGGAGATGAGCGTCGAGCCATTCATCCCTCTTAGGGTTAGGGTTCCTTTACTCCTTATCATCATAGCGAGCCAGAGGTACAGTTCATCCTTCCCCATGCCACCTTATTATTATTACTTTTATTCTTATCCACTCATCCTACAATTCTGTCTTATTTTTTATTTTATTTTTTTTTAATTTGGGAGAAGAGGGGAATATATGGAAGCCATGACTATTGACTCACTGTCTAATCTAATGACAAACTAGGGTTTATATGCAATTTGCTTGCTGGCAAATACTAAATATTAAAATTAGGGTTTGAATCGATTAAGATAAGTTGAGCAATTTTTTTTTTTTTCATATTTTCCCTTTTCCTCTGCTTACAAGAGAAATTTTCTGTTTTCCATAAAATTACATATTATGGTCCAAACCACAACTTCTCGGGGCATGAAATTAGATTATGGACAGTCCTATATTTTAAAACACTTTTTACAAACATTTATATATTTTGCAATAACTTGAAAAAGCACATCATATAATCTTAAATTTTCAAAATACCGTTTTATCTTTATTATATATTTCTAAATAATTTTTTAAAAAAATATATGAATTATTTTCATAGATTATTTGAATAAATGATCCTCTTTATCATATATACATTTTTTTTCTTATCAGAAATGATCCTCTTTGTCATATATACATTTTTTGTTTCTTATGAGAAATGATCCTCTTTAGTTTAAAGCATAAGACATAACGGGTCATTGTAATTTACCTCATATTTTCCCATTTTTTTCCGTAGCAATATTCTATTTTCAAAATATTAGGTAAATAAATGATTATATGTATATATGACAATTGACTGCGAAATTTTCTTTCGGTGATATTGTTTACTGAATAATAAATTTATTTCTTTTAATATTTTACTTGACAGTGATAAATTTATACTGTACGCGTTCTCACTGGATTAATTTACTTGACACTGATTAAATTTAGTATATAAACTATGGAAGATTGGTTTTCGTTTTTCTCTTTCTTTTCTAAAAAATTACATGTGTTATGTTCCTTTTAAATAGTATATGTATTATATCACTATTAAATAGTATATTTATAAAACAAGGTGACATTTTTATAGAAAGAATTTATAATAAATTTGTTACATTAAAAATATGTATTGAATAAAAATATTCTTAATTAACTATTTAAGGTTTTTTTTGTCAAGAAAAGGCAATTTAATTAATTTAAAGATTTAATTAATAAGTGTATGCAATCTATAAGATTATTATACATAATAAAATCTTTGGCTAATATTTAAGCTTAAATAGAATTTTAAAATATTTAGTAAGCATAATTGCAACTTAATAATAACCTGTAAACACCCTTTAACTTCTTTTAAGGTAACCGAAAACATTCCTGACCAGGTTAATTGTGAAACCCTAGTTTCAAGTTTTACCGTAAAAGGTTGATGGTAAGCAGGCAAATTTTCGATTGGTCGCTAGAATGAAGTTGGGGGGGGGGGTCTTGTGGTCTTACCCGTACCATAGCAAAAGTAAAATAAAAAAATAAAAAATAAAAAAAGAAGAAAGATGGGAAAGGAGGGTGGGACACAGTTCCCATTGTTGTTGACTAAGAGGCCTCCTAACGATTAAGATATATTATATATATATATGTATTTATATTGGGAAAAAGCAAAAGGGCAACAAAAATAAAATAAAACAGAAGTAGAAGCTGCTGCACACTGATGACTTGATCATGCATGCACCTGTAGTAATGCACCATCTGATATTATCAGGATCTCGTCCTATCTATACATATAATATATATATATAAAATCTCCAAAAACATGTATTAATATTTAGCTTTTTGTTTGTAAATTGTAATGCAGGTCTTGATGCTTAATTTCAACTAAAGATTCAGCGTTGAGAGACTGCCGTTTTATTTTTATTAATTAATAATAATTAAAATAGGGTATTTTCTCTCTTTTTTAATTTTCGTAGACTTATATTGCTAGACATATGTCCTTTAATTTACTCTTCTCGATATTTCAACTACATCTACTTTTGATTTAATTTAATTTATCATCATCAGAATGTTATATTTGAGCCAAAAATGTACTCACTCTTCCAGATTTACAGTAACACCATTAGTTCGTGGGTCTTCGCGTCTTAAAATGTGCCTATGCCAATTGCCAAACATGCTTTGGTTTTGTTTCCATTCTTTTGAACTTTTCTCCTTAAACAGTTCATCCAACAGTTTTTTTTTTTTTTCCTCCTCTCTTCTGTACATATATATTTAACTTAAAGGTTGGAGAAAGGAGAGAAATATATTCACTCAATAAGCTTTCTTTAAACTATATTCCTAAACATAAAATGTTTCAAATTTAAAGCATCAAATATTAGCTGACTTTACCATGTCACACGTCACACACAGCTCCTTATTCAGATTTTCAAGCATGTAACATGAAGAGTTTGTTTACATATATATATATATATTTTTTCTCTTCATGTTGTCCAACCCAATTCTTTTTTTTTTGGGGGATAAAAATCATATAACCAAAGAAAAGATGCTATAGCACAGGGTTGGTGTACTTTAAAATGTAATTAGGCATGTTCTCCATTGTTCGGTGTTTGTTGTAGCTAAATTGATTAGTATAAATACATATATGATTCTTTTCTTTTCGAGTTCATATTCCATAGCGTACGTACAATTTTCATGCAATGCCAACATACCTTATAAGTAATAATTAACTCATATATAGTTATATAAAGGAGGATTAATTTATAATGCTGTGGAATTAACTGATTTAAAGATTTTTATAACTTTGTATAGGATTGATATTTTAACAAATTGACTAATAAATTTAGCACAATATAATGGCACTTGTGTGCTTACAAAATTTCGAATCTATCTAACACATATATCATGTTGATCAAGAATATTATTTTTATATATATTTAATTGTTAATTTTCTTATTTTAAACAAATAGTTAGACTTTTTTAATTTATTTGACAAACACGACCTACGTAAATGGAGCGTAAAATACAACGGTAGGATTAAACAAATATAAATTATTTAAAAACTTATAAAAGCATGTAAATTAAATTAGTTTTGCATTCGTATAGGTGGATTGCTTCTTCTCACATAGGATCCATTGAATGTGTGATGAGATTTGCTTTGATGAGTTTGAAAACAATGGTAGCATTGAGATTAGCTGCTATAACAATGAAATTAGATTATATTAGATTAAAATTAGTAAACGAAGAAAATTTTAGATTATTTGACATTTATGAGTTACTAAATACTTGAAAACTATTAAAATTATATGTATGCCAAACAATATTTTTATTAATAAATAATTAATAATTAATAAAATTAAATCAAAAATAATTTTTCTTTATTTTATTTATTATTGATATAATAATTTATTTATGTTTTAGTTAAATGATTATTTTTATTTTCAAATAATAATTATTTGAAAAAATAATATATTTACATGTCTTAAACTAAGAAATAATAATTAATAAATAGTCATATAAATAACTAATCTATTTTTCAAAATAGTAATTATATAAATAATTTGTTTAATAATTATAAGTCACTTAAATCAACTTCAAATATAAAAGGAAAAATAGATAATACGATAGAAATAGTTAAATTTGATAGGGATATTTTTATCCTCGCATCACAATTGCAAGGGTAATAAGCCAAAAAAAAACAGAAAGAGCAAAGTTAAAGGGAAAGGAGACCTCCGATGTAAGGAGGAAATTTCATTTGACCTTTTTTTTAACCAAATGCGTAAAAAGTAACTTCCGCTACACCAATACGGTATTACTCGAAAAGTTCAACAAACGAACCGACCCCATCTAGTACAACTGAATCCAAATTAAACCTTAATTTATGAGGTAATAAGCTTTTAACAATGTATTAAATAATATATAAGTTTACTTAACTGGTGTCTATATGCATTGATTAAGTTTCTTTAAAAATTAATTTAAGAAAGTTCTTTATATTTAATGCATTACTTTTTCTGAATTCAAGATAAAATAACTTTTTTTTTCTTTTAGTATCACCTTAATCCTTGTCTTCTGATATTATTTAACCTTTCTCTAATACATATTATACATAAAACATTGTATGTTCATAATGTGGATCAAAATGAAATAACTGAGATAACAAAAACTATTCATTAAAATAACTTCTTTTTCATTATGTAAAATTTAGGGTTCTTTTTTTTTTCTAAAAAAAGCAAAATAGTTTAATAGTATTTTTAAAGTTAAATACATAAACAACCTTATTTATATTTTATATTATAAATTATTTTTAGACATTTAATACATTTATTAACCTAAGTTGACGTTTTGTTAATTGATGATACTAGTTCATTTACTATTTTTAATATAATTAAGTATATATTTATTTAAAAATAAAATAAAAATTTTGAAATGCGAATCTTGTGACGATAATTAATGTATTAAACTGATAAGAGTTTTGAGAAGTAATGATTGGAAGTAGCAGAGAGAGCTGGTATTATCCTCTATACAATAGAATACAAGAGTAAGGATGGGTTATCTTGTGCAATAATATTAATAGAATGCAACACAATACATAAAAATTTGAAAAAATGAATTGTGAAAAGAAAAGAAAAAGAATGGAGACAGATTTGCGCATTAAATAGCAGAGTTAGGTTAGGAAGGAGGGCAAGAAAAAGGTATTTGAAGAAAAAAAACAGAAGACAAGTGAATAAGACAAAGAGGACAAAAGGGAGGGTGGTTGGGAAATTACTTAAGCTTCAGACTCAGAGAAGGTATGAAAGGGCCGTTGCAGAGGAAATGTCATTTGTCAATTGTCATTGAGTAAAAGAAAAAAGAAACAAGGGCATTTAAGACTCTCACTGTAAATGCTAAATAACTTGCCTCGCTCTTTGCTAACTCTAAATCCAAAGCAAAAACAAGACAAAATTCAAATGCCAATGCAAATGCTGCCTTTCATTAGTGTGATAAAAAAAAACACTCACACATACTGCTTTTGTATTGCATGATAATGATGACGTACTTTTGCAATGATGCTTTTCTATTAAATGCAATGCCAGTGTTTATTAGGACTCCCCCTCTCCCTCTCTCATCTTCATACTGTTAGCCTCTTAGTAAATCTTTTATGTAATTGCGTAGTATTATATAATTTATTACGAAAGTTATCCCTAAGTTGTTCAATCAATTGCGAGTTAATTTTGAGAAGTAAAAGCAAATTAAAAGAGAAATATTTGAGGGATAATTCGGTAATGACCAATTAGTCGGAGGTAGTTGTAATAAAGGTTAATCAATTGGAGTATTATTGTGGTAAA
>JAQSVH010205916.1:0-15493 GCA_029448705.1 Adansonia digitata
GAACATTAATTATAAGGAAAATGGTGGAAAGAAAGGCTTTTCTTGCAAATCCAAAGCATCAATATTGTGCATCCCAATGTGGAGAACATGATTATAGTGGCCATAATAAAAAGAATGGAGATTATAATGAGTACCCAAGTTTATCCTATTTCATGGAAGAACATTAATTATAAGGGAAATAGTGGAAAGAAAAGCTTTTCTTTAATCCAAAGCATAAATATCGTGTATCCCAATGGGGGGAGAACGTGATTATAGTGCTTATAACAAAAAGAATAAAGATTACCATGAGTATCCAAGTTTGACTTATTTCATGGATAAACATTAGTTATAAGGAAAATGTTGGATAAAAAAGGTTTTCTTGTAAATCCAAAGCATTAATATCATGCATCCCAATGTGGAAAACAAGGTTGTAGTGCCCATAAGAAAAAAAAATGGAGATTATTATGAGTATCCATGTTTGACTCATTTCATAGATAAACATTAATTATAAGGAAAATAGTGGAGAGAAAAGCTTCCGTTGCAAATTCAAAGCATTAATATCATGTGCGGAGAATATGATTGCGGTGCCCATAACAAAAAGAATGTAGATATTTATGAGTATCCAAGTTTGACTCATTTCACAGATAAGCATTAATTATAAGGAAAATGTTGGATAGAGAAGGTTTTTTTGGAAATCCAAAGCATCAATATCGTGCATCCCAATGCGGAAAACATGATTATAGTTCGCAAAAAAAGAATAGAGATTATTACGACTATCCAAGTTTGACTTATTTCATGGATAAACATTAGTTATAACCAAAGTGGTAGGAAAAAAAGGTTTTCTTGCAAATCCAAAGGATCAATATCATGTATCCCAATGCGAAAAACATGATTGTAGTGCCCATAACAAAAGGAATAGAGATTACTACGAGTATCCAAGTTTGACCCATTTCATGGATAAACATTAATTGTAAGGAAAATGGTGGAGAGAAAAGCTTCTATAGGAATTTCAAAGCATCAATATCGTGTATCCCAATGTGGAGAACATGATTGTGGTGCCCATAGCAAAAAGAATATAGATCATTATGAGTATCCAAGTTTGACTCAATTCATCGATGAACATTAATGATAAGGAAAATGGTGGAAAGAAAGGCTTTTCTTGTAAATCCAAAGCATCAATATCTTGTATCCCAATGTGGAGAAAATGGTTGTAGTGCCCATAACAAAAAGAATGGACATTATTATGAGTATCCAATTTTGACTCATTTCACAGATGAACATTAATTATAAGGACAATGATGGAAAGAAAAGCTTTTGTTGCAAATCCAAAGCATCAAACTGGGGTATCCCAATAAAGAGAACATGAATGCAGTGACCATAACAAAACAAATGAAGATTATTATGAGTATCCGAGTTTGACTCATTTCATAGATAAACGTTAATTCTAAGGAAAATGATGGATAGAAAAGGCTTTCTTAGAAATCCAAAGCACCAATATCATGTATACTAATGTGGAAAACATGATTATAGTGCCCATAAGAAAAATAATGGAGATTATTGCCAGTATCCAAGTTTGACCCATTTCATAAATAAACATTAATTATAAGGGAAATGGTGGATAGAAAAGGTTTTCTTGCAAATCCAAAACATTAATATCATCTATCCTAATGCAAAAAACAAGATTGTAGTGCCTATAAGAAAAAGACTGGAGATTATTAGGAGTATCCAAGTTCGTCTAATTTCACGGATGAACATCTATTTTACGAAAAATGGTGGAAAGAAAAGGTTTTCTTGCAAAACCAAATCATTAATATCATGTATCCCAATGCGAAAAACATGATTGTGGAGTCCATAACAAAAAGGGTGGAGATTATAATGAGTATCCAAGTTTGTTTGATTTCATGGATGAACATTAATTATAAGGAAAATGGTGTAAAGAAAGGCTTTTCTTGCAAATCCAAAACATCAAATCATGTATCCCAATGTAAAGAACATGATTGTAGTGCCCATAACAAAAAGGGTAGAGGCTATTACAAGTATCAAAGTTTGACTTATTTTATGGATGAACATTAATTACAAGGAAAATAGTGGAAAGAAAAGCTTTTCTTGCAAATCCAAAGCATTGATACTGTGTATCCCAATGTGGAGAACATGATTGTAATGCTCATAAGGAAAAGAATGGAGATTATTATGAGTATCCAAGTTTGACTCATTTTACAGATGAACATTAATTATAAGGAAAATGGTGGAAAGAAAGGCTTTTCTTGAAAGTTAAAAGCATCACTATTGTGTATCCCAATATAGAGAACATTATTGTAGAGCCTGTAACGAAAAGAATGGAGATTGTAATGAGTATCCTAGTTTGTCTCATTTTTTGGATAAACATTAATTATAAGGAAATTAGTGGAAGGAAAGGCTTTTCCTACAAATCTAAAGCATTAATATAGTGTATCGCAGTGCGGAGAACATTATTCTAGGGCTAGTAAGGAAAACAATGGAGATTATGATTAGTATCCAAGTTTGTCTCATTTCACGAACGAACATTAATTATAAGGAAAATCAAAGCATCAATATCGTGTATCCTAATATAGAGAACGTAATTATAGTGCCCATAACAAAAGGAATATAGACTATTACGAGCATCCAAGTTTTACTTATTTCACAGATGAACATTAATTACAAGTAAAATGGTGGAAAGAAAAGCTTTTCTTCAAAATCCAAAGCATCAATATTGTATATGCCAATCCGGAGAACATGATTGTAGTGCCCACAATGAAAAGATTAGAGATTATAATGAGTATCCAAGTTTTATCCCATTTCACGGATGAACATTAATTATAATTAAAATGATGGAAAGAAAAGCTTTTCTTGCAAATCCAAAGTATCGATATCATATATCACAATGTGGAGAACATGATTGTATTATGGAGATCACAATGGGAATCCACGTTTGTCTCATTTCATGGATGAACATTACTTATAAGGAAAATGGTGAAAAGAAAGGCTTTTCATGCAAATCCAAAGCATCAATATCATGTATCCCAATATGGAGAACATGATTATAGTTCCCATAATGAAAAGAGTGAGATTATAACGAGTATCCAAGTTTGTCTTATTTCATAGATGAACAATAATTATAAGGAAAATGGTGGAAAGAAAAGCTTTTCTTGCAAATCCAAAGCATCAATATCATGCATCTCAATGTGGAGAACATGATTATAGTGCCCATAACAAAAAGAATGTAGATTATTATAAGTATCCAAGTTTCTCTCAGTTCACGAATGAACATTAATTAAACGAAAAATGATGGAAAGAAAAGCTTTTCTTGCAAATCTAAAGCATCAATATTGGTATCCTAATACGAAGAACATTGTTATAGTGCCTATAACAAAAAGAATGGAGATTATTACGAGTATCCAAGTTTGACTCATTTCATAAATAAACATTAATTATAAGGAAAATAGTGGATAGAAAAGGTTTTCTTGCAAATCCAAAGCATCAATATCGTGTATCTCAATGCAGAAAATAGGATTGCAGTGCCTATAAGAAAAACAATGAAGATTATTACGAGTATCCAAGTTTGACCCATTTCATAGATGAACATTAATTATAAAGGAATTGGTTGAAATAAAAGGTTTTTTTGCAAATCCAAAGTATCAATATCGTGTATACCAAAGCGAAAAACATGATTATTGTGCCCATAACAAAAAGAATGGAGTTATAAGTATCCAAGTTTGACTTATTTCAATAATAAACATTTACTATAAGGAAAATGGCAGAAAAAAAGGCTTTTCTTGCAAACCCGAAGCATCAATATCATGTATCCCAATGTGGAGAACATTATTTAGTGCCCATAACGAAAAGAATGGATATTATAATGAGCATCCAAGCTTGTCTCATTTCATGGATGAACATTAATTATAAGGAAAATATGGAAAGAAAGGCTTTTCTTGCAAATCCAAAGCATCAATATCGTGTATCCTAATGTGGGGAACATGATTGTAGTGCCCATAACAAAAAGAATGGAGATTATTATGAGTATCAAAGTTTGACTCATTTCGCAGATGAACATTAATTATAAGGAAAATGGTGGAACGAAAAGCTTTTCTTGCAAATCCAAAGCATTAATATCGTGTATCACAATGTGGTGAACATGATTGTGTGCCCATAATGAAAAGACTAAAGGTTATAATGAGTATTCAAGTTTGTTTTATTTCACAGATGAACATTAAATATAAGGAAGATGATGGAAAGAAAAGCATTTCTTGCAAATCCAAAGCATCAATATTGGGTATCCCAATGTGAAAAATAAGATTATAGTGCCCATAAGAAAAAGAATGGAGATTATTATGAGTATTAAAGTTTAACTCATTTCATGGATGGACATAAATTATAAAGAAAATGGTAGACAGAAAAGCTTTTCTTGCAAATCCAAAGCGTCAATATCGTGTATCCCAATATGGAGAATATGATTGTAGTGCCTATAACAAAAAGAGTTACGATTATTACGAGTATCTAAGTTTTACTCATTTCATAGATGAACATTAATTATAAGAAAAATGGTGAAAAGAAAAGCTTTTCTTGCAAATCTAAAGCATTAATATCGTGTATCCCTATGTGGAGAACATGATTGTGGTGTCCATAATAAAAAGAATAGAGACTATTGCGAGTATCCTTTTTTGACTCATTTCATGGATGAACGTTAATTATAAGAAAAATGGTGGAGAGAAAAGCTTTTCTTGCAAATCCAAAGCATCAATATCACGTATCCAATGCGAATAACAAAATTGTAGTGCCCATAACAAAAGGAATAGAGATTATTATCAGCATCCAAGTTTAACTCATTTCACAGATGAACATTAATTATAAGGAAAATGGTGGAAAGAAAGCTTTTCCTTTAAATCCAAAGTGTCAATATCCGTATCCCAAAGTGGAGAAGGAAAAGGTTTTCTTGCAAATCTAAAGCATCAATATCATGTATCCCAATGCGGAAAACATGATTGTTGTGCCCATAAGAAAAAGAATGAAGATTATTATGAGTATTGAAGCATGACATATTTCACATATGAGCATTTGTTTTGAGGAAAATAGTGGAAGGAAAGGCTTTTCTTGGAAATCCAAAGCTTCAATATCATGTATCCCAATGCGAAAAACATGATTGTTGTGCCCATAAGAAAAAGAATAGAGATTATTATAAGTATTGAAGTTTGACACATTTCATGAATGAGCGTTTATTATAAGGAAAATGGTAGAAAGAAGGGCTTTTCCTACAAATCCAAAGCTTCAATATCATGTATCCCAATACGGAGAACATTATTGTAGAGCCAATAACGAAAAGAATGGAGATTATATTGAGTATCCAAGTTTGCATCATGTTACGGATGAGCATTAATTATAAGGAAAATGGTCGAAGGAAAGGGTTTTCTTGCAAATCCAAAGCATCAATATTGTGTATCCTAATGTGGAGAACATGATTGTAGTGCCCATAAAAGAAAAAATGGAGATTACTACGAGTATCCAAGTTTGAAGCATTTCACAGATGAATATTAATTATAAGGAGAATAGTGGAAAGAAAAGATTTTCTTGCAAATCCAAAACATCAATATTATGCATCCCAATAGGGAGAACATGATTGTAGTGCCCATAACAGAAAGAATGTACATTATTATGAGTATCCAAGTTTTGCTCATTTCACAGATAAACATTAATTATTAGTGAAATGGTGGAAATAAGAGCTTTTCTTGCAAATCCAAAGCATCAATATCATGTACCCCAATGTGGAGAACATGATTGTAGCGCCCATGACAAAAAGAATAAAGATTATTATGAGTATCCAAGTTTGACTCATTTCACGGATGAACAATCATTATAAGGAAAATGGTGAAACGAAAGGCTTTTCATGCAAATCCAAAGCATCAATATCATGAATCCTAATGTGGAGAACATTATTGTAGCACCCATAATGAAAACAATGGAGATTATTATGAGTATCAAAGTTTGACTCATTTCACAGATAAATATTAATTATAAGGAACATGGCAGAAAGAAAAGCTTTTCTTGCAAATCCAAAGCATTAATATTGTGCATCCCAATGCGGAGAACACAGTTGTAGTCCCCATAACAAAAAAAAAGGAGATTATAATGAGCATCTAAGTTTGTCTCACTTCACGGATGAACATAAATTATAAGGAAAATAGCAAAAAGAAAAGCTTTTCCTGCAAATCCAAAGCATCAATATCATGTATCCCAATGTGGAGAACATGATTGTAGTACCTATAACAAAAAGAATGGAGATTATTATGAGTATCTAAGTTTGACTTATTTCATGGAGGAACATTAATTATGAGAAAAATGGTGGAAAGAAAAGCTTTCTTGCAAATGCAAACCATCAATATCATGTATCTCATGTGGAGAACATGATTGCGATGCCTAAAAAAGAAAGAATGGTGATTATTATGAGTATCCAAGTTTGACTCATTTCATATATAAATATTAATTATAAGAAAATAGTGGAAAGAAAAGCTTTTCTTGCAAATCAAAAGCATCAATATCGTGTATCCCAATGTGACAAACATGATTGTAATGCCCATAACAAAAAGAATGGAGATTATTACAAGTATCGAAGTTTGACTCATTCCACGGATGAACAATAATTATAAGAAAAATGGCGAAAAGAAAAGCTTTTCTTGCAAATACAAAGCATCAATATTATGTATCCTAAAGTGGAAAATGTGATTGTAGTGCCTATAACGAAAAGAATGAAGATTATTACGAGTACCCAAGTTTGACTTATTTCATGAAAGAACATTAATTATAAGGAAAATGGTGGAAAGAAAATCTTTTCTTGTAAATCCAAAACATTAATATCGTGTATCCCAATGCGATAAACATGATTATGGAGCCCATAAGAAAAAGAATGGAGATTGTTGCGAGTATCCAAGTTTGACTCATTTCATAGATGACCATTAATTATATGAAAAATGGTGGAAAGAAAAGCTTTTCTTGCAAATCCAAAGCATTAATATCGTGCATCCCAGTGTGGAAAACGTGATTGTAGTGCCCATAACAAAAGAATGGAGACCATAACGAGTATCCAAGTTTGACTCATTTCATGGATGAACATTAATTATAAGGAAAATGGTGGAAAGAAAAGCTTTTCTTGCAAATCCAAATCATCAATATCGTGAATCCCAATGTGAACATGATTGTAGTGCCTATGACAAAAAGAATGGAGATTATTACGAACATCCAAGTTTGACTAATTATATGGATGAACATTAATTATATGGAAAGTGGTGGAAAGAAAAGCTTTTCTCGCAAATCCAAAACATCAATTTCATGTATCCCAATATGGAGAACAAGATTGTAGTGCCTATAACCAAAAGAATGGAGATTATAGTTACTTTGTAACTTTGTGTCATTTCATGGATGAACTTTAACTATAGCAAAAATGGTGGAAAGAACAGCTTTTCTTGCCCAACCAAAGCGTCAATATCATGCATCCCAATGAGGTGAACATGATTGTAGTGCCGCTAACAAAAAAAGTAGAGATTATTATAAGTATCCAAGTTTGTATCATTTCATGGATGAACTTTGATTACAAAGAAAATGGTGGAGGCATTAATATCGTGCATCCCAATGGAGGGAACATGATTGTAGTGCCCGTAACTAAAAGAATAGAGAGATTATTACGGGTATCCAAGTTTGACTCATTTCATAGATGAACATTAATTATAAGGAAAATGGTGGAAAGTAAAGCTTTTCTTGTAAATCCAAAGCATTAATATCATGTATCCTAATATGGAGAACAAGATTGTAGTGCCCATAACAAAAGGAATAGAGATTATAGTTACTATCTAAGTTTGTGTCATTTCATGGATGAGTTTTAATTATATGGAAAATGGTGGAAAGAAAAGCTTTTCTTACCAATCTAGAGCATCAATATCGTGTATCCCAAAGGGGAGAACATGATTGCATTGCCTATAAAAAAATGAAGGTTATCATGAGTATCCAAGTTTGACTCATTTCACGGAGGAACATTAACTATAAGGAATGTGGTGGAAAGAGAAGCTTTTCTTGCAAATCCAAAGCATCAATATCATGTATCCCAATGTGGAGAACATGATTGTAGTACCATAACAAAAAAAATGTAGATTATTAAGAGTATTCGAGTTTGACACATTTCACAGATGAATATTAATTATAAGGAAAATGGTGGAAAGAAAAGCTTTTCTTGGAAAACCAAAGCATCAATATTGTGTATACCAATATGGAGAACATGATTATCATGCCCAAAACAAAAAGAATGGAGATTATAGTTACCATCTAAGTTTTTGTCATTTTACGAATGAAATAAAAAATGGTGGAAAGAAAAGCTTTTCTTGCCAAACCAAAGCATCAATATCGTGTATCCCAATGAGGCGAACATGATTGTAGTGCTAATAACAAAAAGAATGGAGATTATTACAAGCGTCCAAGTTCGTATCATTTCATGGATGAATTTTGATTATAAGGGAATTGCTGGAAAGAAAAGCTTTTCTTGCAAATCCAAAGCATCAATGGGGAGAATATGACTGTAGTGCCCATAACAAAAAGAATGGAGATTATTGCAAGTATCCAAGTTTGTATCATTTGAAGGATGAACTTTGATTATAAGGGAAATAATGGAAGTATCAATATCGTGTATCCCAATGGGGAGAACATGGTTGTAGTGCCTAAAACAAAAGGAATAGAGATTATTACGATTATCCAAGTTTGACTCATTTCACAAATGAAAATTAATTATAAGGAAAATTGTGGAAATAAAAGCTTTTCTTGCAAATCCAAAGCATCAATATCGTGCATCCCAATGTGGAGAACATGATTGTAGTGCCCATAACAAAAGAATGTAGATTATTAAGAGTATCCAAGTTTGATAGATTTCACAAATGATATTAATTATAAGGAAAATGGTGGAAAGAGAAGCTTTTCCTACAAATCCAAAGCACCAATATCGTGTATCCCAATGTAGAGAACATGATTATCATGCCCAAAACAAAAAGAATGGAGATTATAGTTACTATCTAAGTTTTTGTCATTTCACAAATGAAACAAAAATGGTGGAAATAAAAGCTTTTCTTTCCAAACCAAATCATCAGTATCGTGTATCCCAATGAGGGGAGCATGATTGTAGTGCCAATAACAAAAAGAATAGAGATTATTACAAGCATCCAAGTTCGTATCATTTCATGGCTGAATTTTGATTATAAGGGAATTAGTGGAAAGAAAAGCTTTTCTTGGAAATCCAAAGCATCAATGGGGAGAATATGATTGTAGTGCCCGTAACAAAAAGAATGGAGATTATTGCAAGTATCCAAGTTTGTATCATTTGAAGGATGAACTTTGATTATAAGAAAAACAGTGGACATATCAATATCGTGTATCCCAATGGGGGGAACATGGTTGTAGTGCCCGTAACAAAAGCAATGGAGATTATTACGAGTATCCAAGTTTGACTGATTTCATAAATGAACATTAATTATAAGGAAAACGGTGGAAAGAAAAGCTTTTCGTGCAAATCCAAAGGATTAATATCGTGCATCTCAATGTGGAGAACATGATTGTAGTGCCTATAACAAAAAGAACGTAAATTATTAAGAGTATCCAAGTTTGACAGATTTCACAAATGATATTAATTATAAGGAAAATGGTGGAAAGAAAAGCTTTTCTTGCAAATTCAAAGCACCAATATCGTGTATCCCAATATGGAAAACATGATTTTCATGCCCAAAAAAAAAAGAATAGAGATTATAGTTACTATCTAAGTTTGTGTCATTTCGCAGATGAAACGAATAATGGTGGAAAGAAAAGCTTTTCTTGCCAAACCAAAGCATCAATATCATGTATCCGAATGAGGTGACATGACTGTAGTGCCAATAACAAAGGGAATGAAGATTATTACAAGCATCCAAGTTTGTATCATTTCATGGATGAATTTTGATTATCAGGGAAATAGTGAAAAGAAAAGCTTTTCTTGCAAATCCAAAGCATCAATATCATGTTTTCCAATGAGGAAAACATGATTGTAGTGCCCATAACAAAAACAACGGAGATTATTGCAAGTATCCAAGTTTTTATCATTTCAAGGATGAACTCTGATTATAAGGGAAATGGTGAAAGCATCAATCTCGTGTATCCCAATGGGGAGAACATGGTTGTAATGCCCATAACAAAAGGAATGAAGATTATTATGAGTATCCAAGTTTGACTCATTTCACGAATAAGCATAATTTTAAGGAAAATGGTGGAAAGAAAAGCTTTTCTTGCCAAATCAAAGCGTCAATATCATGCATCCCAATGAGGTAAACATGATTGTAGTGCCACTAGCGAAAAGAATAATGGTTATTACAAGTATCAAAGTTTGTATCATTTCATTAATGAACTTTGATTATAAGGGAAATGGTGGAAGCATCCCAATGTGGAGAACATGATTGCAGTGCCAATAACGAAAAGAATGGAGATTATAATAAGTATCCAAGTTTGTCTCATTTCACGAATGAGCATTAAGTATAAGGAAAATGATGGAAACAAATGCTTTTCTTGTAAACCCAAAGCATTAATATCCTGTATCCCAATGCAAAGAGCATGATTGTAGTGCCCACAACAAAAAGAATAGAGATTATTATGAGTATCCAAGTTTGACCCATTTCACGGATGAACATTAATTATGAGGCAAATGGTGGAACAAAAAGCTTTTCTTGCAAATCCAAAGCATTAATATCGCGTATCCTAAAAGGGAAAACATGATTGTAGTGCCCAAAACAAAAAGAATAGAGGTTATTACGAGTATCCAAGTTTAGCTCATTTCATAGATAATCATTAATTATAAGGAAGGTGGTGGAAAGAAAAGCATTTCTTACAAATCCAAAGCATTAATATCGTGTATCCCAATGTGGGGAACAAGATTATAGTGCCCATTACAAAAAGAATGGAGATTATTATGAGTATTCAATTTTGACTCATTTCATGGATGAACATTAATTATAAGGCAAATGGTGAAAGGAAAAGCTTTTCTTGCAAATCCGAAGCAACAATATCATGTATCCCAATGTGGAGAACATGATTGTAGTGCCTATAGCAAAAGGAATGGAGATTATTTCGAGCATCCAAGTTTGACTCATTTCACGAATGAACATTAAGGAAAATGGTGGAAAGAAAAGCCTTTCTTGTAAATCCAAAGCATCAATATCATATATCAAAATGTGGAGAACATGATTATAGTGCCTACAACCAAAAGCATGGAGAATAAAATGAGTATCCAAGTTTCTCTAATTTCACAGATGAACATTAATTATAAGGAAAATGGTGGAAAGAAAAGCTTTTGTTGCAAATCCAAAGCATCAATATCGTGGATCGCAATGCAGAGAGCATGATTATAGTGCCTATAAAAAAATAAGGATTATTATGAGTATCCAAGTTTGACTCATTTCAGATGAACATTTATTATAAGAAAAATGGTGGAAAGAAAGGCTTTTCTTGCAAATCCAAAGCATCAATATCGTGCATACCAGTGGGGAAAACATGATTGTAGTGGCCATAACAAAGAGAACAGAGATTATTATGAGTGTCCAAGTTTAACTAATTTCATGAATGAACATTAATTATAAGGAAAATGGTGGAAAGAAAAGCTTATCTTGCAAATCCAAAGCATTAATATCGTGCACCCCAATGCGGAGAACATGATTATCATGCCCATAATGAAAAGAATAGAGATTATCATGAGTATACAAGTTTGACTCATTTCACGAATGAACATTAATTTTATGGAAAATAGTGGAAGGAAAACATTTTCTTGCAAATCCAAGGCATCAATATCGTGCATCCCAATGTGAAGAACATGATTGTAGTGCCCATAACAAAGAGGACAGCAATTATTATGAGTGTCCAAGTTTAACTAATTTCATAAATGAACATTAATTATAAGGAAAATGGTGGAAAGAAAAGCTTTTCTTGCAAATCCAAAGCAACAATATCATGCATCCCAATGCGGAGAACATGATTATAGTGCCCATAATGAAAGGAATGGGGATTATCATGAGTATACAAGTTTGACTCATTTCATGGATGAACATTAATTATATGGAAAATGGTGGAAAGAAAACCTTTTCTTGCAAATCCAAAGCATCAATATCGTGCATCCCAATGCGAAGAACATGATTGCAGTGCCCAAAATGAAAAGAACAGAGATTATTATGTGTGTCCAAGTTTGACTAATTTCATGAATAAACATTAATTATAAGGAAAATGGTGGAAAGAAAAGCTTTTCTTGCAAATCCAAAGCATCAATATCGTGCATCCTAAAGCGAAGAACATAATTATAGCACCTACAACAAAAAGAATAGAGATTATTACGAGTGTCCAAGTTTGACTCATTTCTTAGATAAACATTAATTTTAAGGAAAATGCTAGAAAGAAAGGCTTTTGTTGCAAATCTAAAGCATCAATATCATGTATCGCTATGCAAAGAGCATGATTATAGTGCCCATAACAAAAAGAATAGGGATTATTACGAGTATCCAAGTTCGACTTATTTCACGGATGAACATTAATTATAAGGAAAATGGTGGAGAGAAAGGCTTTTCTTGCAAATCCAAAGCATCAATATCGTGCATCCTAAAGCGAAGAACATAATTATAGCACCTACAACAAAAAGAATAGAGATTATTACGAGTGTCCAAGTTTGACTCATTTCTTAGATAAACATTAATTTTAAGGAAAATGCTAGAAAGAAAGGCTTTTGTTGCAAATCTAAAGCATCAATATCATGTATCGCTATGCAAAGAGCATGATTATAGTGCCCATAACAAAAAGAATAGGGATTATTACGAGTATCCAAGTTCGACTTATTTCACGGATGAACATTAATTATAAGGAAAATGGTGGAGAGAAAGGCTTTTCTTGCAAATCCAAAGCATCAATATCGTGTATCCCAATGGGCAGAACATGATTGTAATGCCCGTAACAAAAAGAACAGAGATTATTATAAGTGTCCAAGTTTGACTAATTTCACGAATGAACATTAATTATAAAGAAAATGATGGAACAAAAGCTTTTTTTGCAAATCCAAAGCATCAGTATCATGCATCCAAATATGGAGAACATAATTATAGTGGCCATAACAAAAAATAAATAAAGATTATTAAGAGTAACCAAGTTTGACTCATTTCACGGATTAATGCTAATTATAAGGAAAATGGCAAAAAAAAAGCTTTTCTTGCAAATCCAAATCATCAATATCGTGTATGCTAATGTGGAAGACATGATTGTAGTACCCATAACAAAAAGAATGGAGATTATTATGAGTATCCATGTTTGGCTAATTTCATGGATGTACATTAACTATAAATAAAATGATGGAAAAAAAAGCTTTTCTTGAAAATCAAAAGCATCAATATCGTGCATCCTAATGTGACGAACATGATTGTAGTGCCCATAATAAGAAGAATGGACATTATCCCAATGAGTGCCAAGTTTGACTCCTTTCACGGATGAACATTAATTATAAGGAAAATGGTGGAAGAAAAGGCTTTTCTTGCAAATCCAAAGCACCAATATCGTGTATTCCGATATGGAGAACATGATTGTAGCTCCCATAACAAAAAAAATGGAGATTATTACGAGTATCTAGGTATAACTCATTTCATGGATAAACATTAATTCTACAAAAAATGATGGAAAAAAAGCTTTTGTTGTAAATCCATAGCTTTAATATTATGTATCCCTATGCGAAGAACAGAATTGTAGTGCCCATATTGAAAAGAATGGAGATTATAATGAGCATCCAAATTTGTCTGATTTCATGGAACGTTAAATATAAGGAAAATAGTGAAAAAAAAGCTTTTCTTGCAAATCTAAAGCATTAATATCGTATATCCTAGTGGGAAGAACATGATGTAGTGCCTAAAATAAAAACAATAGAGATTATTACTAGTATCCATGTTTGACTCATTTCACAGATGAACATTAATTATAAGGAAAATGGTAGGAAAAAAAAGCTTTTCTTGCAAATCCAAAGCATCAATATCATGCATCCCAATGCGGAGAAGATAATTGAAGTGCCCATAACAAAAAGAATAGAGATTTTTATGAGCATCCAAGTTTGACACATTTCATGGATGAATATTAACTATAAGGAAAATGGCAGAAAGAAAAGCTTTTGTTGCAAATCCAAATCATTAATATCGTGTATCCCAATATGGAGAACTTGATTGTAGTGCCCATCACAAAAAGAATTGAGGTTATTACAAGCATCCAAGTTTGAGTCATTTATAGATGAACACTAATTATAAGGGAAATGGTGGAAGGAAAAGCTTTACTTGCAAATCCAAAGCATCAATATTGTGGAGAACATGATTATAGTGCCTAATCAACAAAAAAATGTACATTTTTATGAGTATCCAAGTTTATCACATTTCATGAATGAACTTTTTATAAGGAAAATGGTGGAAAGAAAAGCTTTTCATGCAAATCAAAAGCATCAATACTGCGTATCCCAATGTGGAGAATATGATTGTAGTGCCCATAACAAAAAGAACAGAGATTATTGTGAGTATCCAAGTTTAACTCATTTCATGGATGAATATTAATTACAAGAAAAATGGTGGAAGGAAAAGTTTTCTTGCAAATCCAAAGCAACAGTATCATGTATCCTAATGGGTGAAACATGATTGTAGTGCCCATAAAAAAAAGAATGGATATAATTACAAGTATCCATGTTTGTATCATTTCATGCATGAACTTTGATTATAAGGGAAATAGTGGAAGCATCAATATCATGTATGCCAATGGGGAAAACATGATTTTAATGCCCATAACAAAAAGAATAGAGATTATTACAAGTATTCAAGATTGACTCATTTCATGGATGAACATTAATTTTAAGGAAAATGGTGGAAAGAAAAGCTTTTCTTGCAAATCTAAAACATCAATATCGTGTATCCCAATGTGGAGGGCATGACTGCAGTGCCAATAACGAAATGAATAGAGATTATAATGAGTATCCAAGTTTGTCTCATTTCATAAATGAACATTAATTATAAGGAAAATGATGGAAAGGAAAGCTTTTCTTGCAAATCTAAAGCATCAATATCGTGTATCCCAATGGGGAGAACATGATTGTAGTGCCCATAAAAAAAGAATCAAGATTATTACGAGTATCCAAGTTTGACTCATTTCATAGATGAACATTAATTATAAGGAAACTGGTGGAAAGAAAAGCTTTTCTTGTGAATCCAAAGCATCAATATCGTGCATCCAATTATGGAGAACGTGATTGTAGTGGCCATAACAAAAAAAATAGAGATTATTAAGAGTAACCAAGTTTGACTCATTTCACGGATTAATACTAATTATAAGGAAAATGGCAGAAGAAAAAGCTTTTCTTGCAAATCCAAATCATTAATATCGTGTATGCTAATGTGGAGGACATGATTGTAGTACCCATAACAAAAAGAATGGAGATTATTATGAGTATCCA
>JAQSVH010205947.1:0-13566 GCA_029448705.1 Adansonia digitata
TTTATATTAAGCAATTGTTTGAAAATAAAAATGTCACCTAGAGTTTAGTGTCAATGTTGTTGAAACTAGACCGGATCAGTTGGTTGAATTGATTTCATTGAGATTAAAATTCGAGGATCTAACTAGTTTTGTACACTATATCAAATTGCTAATGAACCGAACTAGTAAAAACTTGATTTAATCGATAAAAAGCTGATAAAAAATTGGAAAATCAATAAAATCCTATTTGATAATTTTTTTTTAATTAATGATATTTGAACATTAAACCTTTAAATTTTATACTAAAAACAACACCTTCTAAGTCAAATACATATTTTTATTAATTATTACTAATTTAAAATCTATTTAACATTAAAATTATTTTATAAATATTTAAAATCTCATTTAAATGGATCACCTTATTCTATCAGTTTGATCTCCAATATTTAAAATAAAAAATCTAACTAATTTGATCTCGAAATTTTTTAACCGTATGTATTACTATCATCTCATTTCCTTTATCATTTGGTGGCTGGACTTTATTTGAGCTTCCTGCCTAAATAACTACTGAGCATAACAGGAATAGGATACTCCAAGGTAAAAGGACCGTACATTCATAATTGAATCAGATATGCGAGTGCTTATTAATAGAATGAATAACATTTAATTAAGATCTTAAATTTTAATTAATTAAATTACAATTTGGTAATTAGAGAAATTAATTTGAGATGTGGGTTTCGTTGGTGGCGGGTGCATGGGAAAATAGTCAATGAATTTGAAGTGTAAGTATATATTTATACTAATTATAAAATATTTAATTAAATTTGATGTCAAAAGTTACATAATTATAGATGGAAAAAATTATCGGAAACCATTAAATAAAACTTTAATAATAAAAATAAAATTAAAGGCATTTTGTTTTTCAAATAATTTTTAACATAATAATATTTTAAAAAACCACTTTTTAAAAAATTATTCTTATCTTGCAAAAAACTAATTATTTTATTTTTTTCAAAACAAAATATTGACAAGACGAGTGTGTCAAATTTTAATAGAATAAAGATAAATATAGATAGTGTTTGCTTAATTGATGCTTATAGACATTGATTAAAATTTATTTTATTAATTTTTTTTTTGTATTTAACACATTACTTTTACTAAATTCAAAAAATAATTCAATAATTATATATTTATTATCTTTAATATTATCAAACTAATTAACATTTCTTATATTGCATAAAAACTTATTTTACACACTGTTAATATAATTTTTAAACTTTACAAATACATAGAAATAGTAATATAATCTTTAAATATAATAAAAATATATTAAAAATAAATATAAAATATGTAATAAATTTTTAACTTTTTTATAAAATTAAAAAATATTTCACTCCTAGCGTATCAAATTCTAATCCTACTATAAATATAGCAATAAGCATCCCACTAAAAGGGGGGGGGGTCACACGGGCACGTGGTGGCTAATTCTCGCTTTAGTTATTAAACTACTGGCAACTTTCCAGTAATACGGTTGAGTCCAACCTCACCCAGCTGTGCATAGCTGTCCAATCGCTTCCCATGTGACCCACTGCACATTGTCTTAGAAACAGAGATTAAATAGTAGATATGATCGCCTTTGCTAGCTTTTTCAATTTGATAATTGATACCCCGTTCAATTCGCAAAACAAATAAATACTACCAACTATTATTTTATTCTGATGATTTTCATTTTTATCCTCATCCTGCCTGCTCTGCTGCTTCTGCATAGCATGTTACTGTATGGACTTCTTCTCTCTTTACATACATTCCTCCCAGCTGCTACCTTCTTCCCTTATATTACATAGTCTAGAATATAACAAGCTTTAGCAATTTTAATCGGTAATCTCGATCGTTTAGTTTGATTTGGTTGATCTTGCTTGCAGCTATTTAATTTCTCTTCTTACATGAAATTTTTAATAGCACACTTGTTGCTGCTGTTATTCAGACACTCTCATTTGCCAGCTTTTTCTTGTCTTTCTAAGTCCTTTTTTTTTTTTTTTTTGTTTGGTATTAACATAATCAATTAAGTAGGTTGCTTCCTTGACGACAGAGAACATTCATTCTTTTTTACTTCTTTCTTGTTTCTATATTGTTGGATTAAAACATCATCATAGTGGTACATAATATATGGCACAATTACCTCCAAAAATCCCAAATACGACACCAAATTGGTCCGACATGGTGCACCAAAGGATGCCATCGGCAGTGGCTGCATTTCAACCCAATGACGACGCCAGCACCAGCACCCAACTGCAAAATAACAGTTGCTGGTTCGAGGATTTCTTGGACTTCTCGTCAGCAAGACGCGGAACCCACCGGCGTTCCGTCAGTGACTCCATTGCATTCCTGGAAGGGCAAGTGCTTGTGGAATGCGGTGGAGGATCGAATGCACCGCCGGGGACCGGAACTACCAACCAGGATTTTGATAAATTTGAAAATGAAGAGTTCATGTCCATGCTTACGGATGATATGCCGAATGCCGTGGCCCACACGGTATCTTCCTTAAACCCTTCCACGCCGTCCGATCACAACAGCGTTAATGACAATCAGAAGCAGCAGACAGAAATGATTAGGAACGAATCGGAGGTGGTTCAAAGCCAATGCAAATCCCAGTCCGAAGCAGCTGCAACAGCGACCCCCACCGCCACCACAAACGCTTCTACAGACCGAATAATTGATCCCAAGAGGGCGAAGAGGTTATTTATGATGCGGCCATATCTCAATTTCAATTTTTGTAATATACGGCACATGACACCAAATAACAAGTTTTTTCTTTTTACCCTTCTTATTTATAATCAATTATCTTTTTATCTCGTTTCTTCTTTTCTTTCTTTCTTTCTGCTAGCTAGTATTTTCATATAACATAAACAAATTAAACTTGGAAATTAATTAAATATATAAAAATAAACATATGTGTCAATTTAATTCAT
Organism: Adansonia digitata; assembly: GCA_029448705.1. Lineage (NCBI taxonomy): Eukaryota > Viridiplantae > Streptophyta > Magnoliopsida > Malvales > Malvaceae > Adansonia > Adansonia digitata. The sequence continues at coordinate 2,949 of JAQSVH010205947.1, forward strand.
GGAAAAAGAAAAAGAAATCAACAATAGTTCGTAGTCAAACATTCTGGTTTATTATCTGAATAATTATCGTTTTTGGTGTTGGATACTAGGATCCTGGCAAACAGGCAATCTGCTCAAAAGTCACGGGTGAGGAAACTACAATACATTTCAGAGCTTGAACGCAGCGTCACTTCATTACAGGTACATATATGAGTTAATTAATTTACCCCCTCCCCTCTGAATTCTTTACGGGAACAAACATCGTTACGATTTTCACCGTCCAGAGCAAAGTATTGATTAATTTGTTCTGGAACATTAAGACTGAAGTTTCTTTTCTTTTCTTTTTTTTAATTAAGGCTGAAGTTTCGGTGCTGTCGCCTCGAGTTGCATTTCTAGACCACCAACGTTTGCTTCTAAATGTCGACAACAGTGCTCTCAAGCAAAGAATCGCAGCACTGACGCAAGACAAAATATTCAAAGATGGTAATTAACCACTTCACTCATACATATGTATTTATAATCCCCCGTACATTCATTCATCATCATCATTTTAAGAAAATGTGCTTAATTAATTATCATTATTACAGGATATGACTAGAGAATCCAAATTTTGTAAGTTTTTCTCGCGGTTAGAACTTTATTTTGGTTTCACTTGGCTTCTGCCCATTTTAGGTTCTTTCCCCCTACGTCCAATAAACCAATTGAAAGGGAAATTAAAGTTATGTTGTTCATTTTTTTAATATACCATTTGAAGCATTCATTTAAATCTTAATTAAATCTACTCCATTGCTAGGGCTGAAAACCAATTAAATCTTTCAAGGTTGCTATGTTGTTCATCTTTTACAATACCATTTGAAGCATTAATTTAAATCTTAATTAAATCTACCCCATTACATAATTAACATGATTGTTCTTTTAATGTACGGTCTACAAACTGTTATTGCAGAAACGTACGGTTTTATTAATAAAGCAATAAGTAGGTATCATAAAGTGAGTAGCAGAATGACCAAAAGCTTTCATGTGGTAGTTTGTTTTAGTTAAGCGATCTGGGATCAATTCTAACTAAATCTTAATTATCATTCTGAATTTGGATTCAACAAAATGACAGCTACGCCATAATAAAGTTCCTTAAATTCTCTGAGAATTTTTAGGTGATAACCCCACTAGATATCGCATTTTAACATTTCGAGCCTATTTGGTTTGCAAGACGACTATATGCAAGTTAAACAAAAATAATCTATATGAACTGTTTAGATTCTTTATTTTGTATGATGGACTTGTATTCTACACATGTGAGAGGAGGTACCTTTCAAAATAAGCTGAAAAAAACTCTGTAAACTTTTAAATGTATATCGTGTCAGATATTAATGTCGAAATCTGAATCATATACATTGAAGATAACCTACCTAACTATACAATTATTTGAATAATTACTGCAATATGAATGGATGTCCGTAGGGTTTGCTTTTAGCTGCTAGGTAGGTACATGCGTGATGGTTGTTTAATCAGAGCTCCTTGGTTACTAGAGTTGAAACATATAATTGTAGATTATATATATATATATATAAACTAAATCTTGCTGACTTGTGGTAAAACTTCAGCTCATCAAGAAGCTTTGAAGAGAGAAATAGAGAGACTGAGGCAGGTGTACCATCAGAAAAACCAAAAGAGGATGGAAAATGATGCTGCTCACTCACCAACAGCAACAGCTGATGCTAAGGCATCCGCTGAGAAAGAGCAGCTTCTCAATGTTTGAGTTGAGTTTTTACTTCACAGCACTCCTTTTGGAGTTTCGTCAAGATGGCCAAGCCATATGGTACAATCTCCTAGCCTAAAATGACTAAAACATGTTGGGTTCTAATATTCCCTACTTCAGACCAAGCTACCTGATTTGTATGTTAGCCTGGTTCTGATTTGGGGGTTTTGGCAGAAATATTCAAAGGAAAACTGAAAATTTTGGTGTAGTAATTGAGTTGGGAGAATGGAACCTAGTTGTAAATCTTGATTATCTTTTAATGAAAAAGAAGGCTTCGGCAATGCGGTGGCCTGGCCTCAGATGCTAACGCTCTGGATTCACGTGATGTGTTTACTCCAAATTCAGAGTGAGAGGGACCACTTTAGATTACATGATTGCAGGAAAGAAAGACATTTTCATATGTGGTTGAAAGCCTCAAAAGAAATTTAAGTTTGTCTTACATTTCATTTAGCCCATGAGAAATGGACAGGTAGCCAGCTGTGGCTTTCGTTCTTTTACTGGTAAGTATAGTGCCATTTCTCAACTTTAAATGTTCTTTATTGTTAGCCATTTTTATTATTTTATTTTTATTTATTTTATTCTTTTAATAAGTTAGTATTTGGGAAGGCAAAATATCGTGGATTTGTATTGGGATGTATGAAAGAAGGGTTGTCAGTGGATCCAGTGTTTACTACTTTGATGTATCTTTGTGCTTTTCTTACTATTATTATTATTATTATTAATTGAGGGAATCATTTAAAAAAAATGACAAGCAATAAACTGTTAAAATCCGTTTATAATAGTAAATGATGGTTATTTGAAAGTTGAAACCCAATTCATTGTAAGGTTCATTCGGCCTTACGGTTGGCTTCCAATTAATGGAGGTTTTGGACGCCAACCCAATGTGTTCTGGCTCAAACATTTGGAGATTTGTACATTATAATTTGAAGGAAAAAATTTCAAATTCTCTCCTTATTTTGAAATTATGGCAAAATTATCTATTGGGTTAATATTTTATCAATTAAATCGAGGAGGCATGTCAGTTAAGTTTTAACCTAAATTGACAAAAGTGTGGCACTGATAATCTTCGCCTATTGAGACAATGCAGATGTTAGAAACTTATCAATTTAAAGGCATCATTATGAAAATTGATCATATGATTTACTACTCTTGAAGGATGATTGAATTAAGGATTTCTTTTAAAACTGTAAAAGATTGTTTTAAACCATTAAAATTAAGAATTGGAAATTTTAGGAAAAAAAAATCAAACATTAAATAAAACAATTATAACAAAATTGGAATCAAATGAAGTTGAGCAAAGAAAAATCTTAATTGGATGGAGTATTTAAAGAAAGGAAACTGCATGAATTCGATGCCATTACGCTCGTAAGCAATTGTTAATTGTTCAAGCACTCAAATAATCTTACAACAATCACCAAGTCAAGCAGTTCGATCGTTGAAAATAGTGTTTGCTTACAAAAAATTGCTTATAGGGAGCGTACAAATAGAGGAACTTAAGGAAATTGTGAAGCTGCATGAGCTTAAGTTTGGTATCTATTTTTGTCAATTTAAAAATTTTTAATTAATTGCCTTTTTAACGATTTTCTCTGATTTTATTTGTAGATCTTAAAAGTTATCTTATTAAGAGATAAATTTTTATGTGTGATCAATCACCTATAGCCAAAAAAAAAAAAATTGATGGTGATTCCTTTTCACAGTAATTTTCAAGTAACATGTTCTCTCCCGACAGCATTATTCAAGTCGGATGAGTAATCGTTGCGTCACATATATTATACATTGTAATTGATCATTTATGAATGAGATGTTCCTTTGTAAGTAAGATGTTTTTGATAATGTGTTAAACAACTTATTAGGATAAAGCTCAAAGACTTGCAAAAGAATTGTAAAGGTATTACAATTATGATCGTAATCATTAAAATCGTGTTTCCAAATATTCTTACTGCTTATAGTATTGTCAATACAATGCACTCACAACGCACAAAAACTACTCTATGCTAAGCCATCGAGCTTAGGAAACACCAACAAAAGAAAAAAAAAGAAAAAACAAAGAAAAAAAGGGATTTTAGCCAAGAAAAAAAGATTCAAAGGTTGCCAACAAAACGATTTCAGAGGGGGAGTTCCGTCATATCAAGAAAATTTTGGAAGAAGATGCCAAAGCCACATGGAAACTGGGAAAAATTCTTGGATGTGAAGTGTAAAGTGAATAGAAAATTTTGTGCTCATACATATCGATATAAGCATAAAAATTTAATCAGAATTAGACTTATGTAGTGAAATTAATAAAGAAACACTCAAATTTCCTCAGGATTTTAGGAAGAGATATACATGTGATCAAATGGCAATTTTAAAATACAGAACTTATGGAAATTATACCTACTTAGAGACTCGTAACTCTAAGTGTGCCCATCCCTACATGAACGCACCATGGATTGATTATTATGATATTTTTCTGAGGCCACAAGTAGCACAATTGTCCTACCTTTAATAGTGATCTACATAGATGTTTATTGGAGCCTTCATGGGGTCTAGTAGCTCTTTAGTGCTAGCCAGAAGGCTTCTTAAGCCTCAACCACAAGATTTATAGTTAATAGGTTCAGATCTGAAGTGATCTAAGAACAATTCCCGTGCCGATTCTATTAAAAAGGAGAAAAACAACTTAATAATGAAGTAGCTGTTTTTTGCAGATGTAGGCAAATGAATTCGAAAATCCTAAGTTTTGATTTTGGTTAATTCCTTTAGGATAAAAAACTGATTTTCCATATTTCATTATGATAAAAAAAAATACTTTCTGATCACTTAGGATCCAAATTTGCATAATTAGGCTTAGGAAAGTAGGGATTTTAGGATTTGACCAATTTCACAACTTTTGTGAAAAACTAATTTTTCAATACTAGAAAACTATTTTTTTATTTTTATTATGTCAAGAACAATTCTATAACACTCAGAAAAACCATAAAAATGCAAAGAGAGCTTACAAGAAGCATTGGTGTTATGCCAAGCCCCTTAAGGAAGTCTAGAGTTAGCGCCCAGGGTTTTCCTAATGCTTTATATCAGCCAAAAAACCTTAATAATGTATTTAAATGCACCTTGGGTTAGGTTAGGCTTGACAGTTGGGTCAACTAAGCCCATTATTAGCATGTCCAGAAGGTGGCCTCACTTTTAAGTGTTTCCTGAAGTCCAATTAAAATTATTTTAATTAGCTTGTCTAAGATCGAGCCTTAGTATTAACTTATTCATATTTTAGCCCAATCCACACTAAAGATAGCCATTCCATGTGCCTACCCCATTAGTAAGCCCAACTTGGAGTAGTTCACAATTAAACTCTCTTGACTTGATAATTAGGGATTTTGGCCCAACCACTTTAATTTACATATTAGATAATTTAATTCATAATTAAATTTTCTAAAACAAGTAAAACAATTTTTTACTTCATGTAAATATTATTAAGTAATTAATTAAATAATTATAAAAAATTATTTAATTTTCCAAATATAATTATTTGGCCTTATTTAAATATTATCTCTAAAACCATGTCTACAAATAGACATTGCCTTGATAAGATGTTTTTATCTTTATTATCATATTAAGACATCTCTAATTAGATTTCATAAATCTAATTTATGTCTTAAAATATTCTTAATTGAACTTAATTAAGTCCTTCTCCTTATACCTCGTATTTAATTAAGTCATACTCAATTAAACCCTAGTTTTAATCCAATAGAGCATCTTATTTTGTGTGACCCATTAGGCTTCAATCATAACTATAGTAAATATAATTGCCCAATTAAGTGTATTTTATATTTATAGACCAAGATTGGCCTCTAGCAAGGCATCACAGCCATTCGATAAGCAGGAAGAGTCAATGACCTCTTCAAAAAATCGTTCAGTAATCGACATCTCAGTGTACTTTGATCTTTTCACTGGATATCCTGGAAAGACAATGAGCATGGTGAATTGTCTACTCATATATTAATCCATATTAGTTCCTGTTGCTTTTGGTTAACCAAATGAATTTAGAGAAAGAATTTCTCTTAAATCCATCATGCATTGGCCAATGACTTTATCAAGTTAACCAAAGCCAAGAACATTTATGTCTATAATGTCACTCAGAGTGGTGAATCCTCTCTAAATCACTCATTAATCCACCATATAGTTCATGTCATACCTAACGTATCCTACCTTAAGTATCCATCCATTGTGAACCGATTTTAGATAAATCAAAGTATGACACTCCTCATATGAGATGACCTAGTATCATAAGTCTGAGGACTAACATACTTAACTAACACATGAGAACATATTCCATAGACACTTGAGTGACTTATACCAAATGGAGTTCTCATATGGCCATCTTTAGTGAACTAGTTTCCACAAAGCAAGCACCCATAGCTATTCCCAAGTATCTCTATACTTTAATTTCTATGAGATCAAAGAATTGTATGCATCAAATGCATGTAGGCTTATCGTATGCTAGTTTTAATGCATTGTCAATGCCTTGTTTTGGCAATACAATGGCTAGGAAAGTTTTTCGAAATCTGGCATGTATAAGGATCTTATTATCATAACCAATTACTAACTTTGCGAGGCTATTGTATTTTATGGGCTTCATCCAATTACTATTTGCATGACTGTTAATCACGCTATGAAGGAAACCTTGAATCACTAACATAAGTGATTGGTTTGCATTATCAACTATTATATGCCTTATTCAATCCAACTAGCTCTAGGGCATATATTAACATAAAGCCACCCTAAAAAAAGAATACTTAGTTATCTTGCTATAAGTTCAGCCCATTTGTCAATTTTTTGTCAATTTTTATTAGAGTTAGCAATGCAGGCTTAAACACAAAAGCCCACCTGAGCCACTCCGAGTTAACTTAAAAAGTCAAAAGCCTGAACCTGAAAAAATTCGAGCATAAAAAAGTTTGAACTCAAGAAAATTGAATCCGAAAAATTTAAACCTAGAAAAACCCAAAACTGACATAACCCAAAACCTATAAAGGCCCAAAACCAAAACTATTAAAACTCAAACCAAAGTCAATTCGATCCAATCCAAAGCCTGTAAAAACCTAAATTTACAAAAAAAAACTTTTCTAGTAATTATAAAATTTTATTTAAAATAAAAGTATAAATAAATGATCAAATTTTTTTCCTAAATAAAATATATAATTTATGAAAATATATTTATAACTATTATACAATTATATTAATGATGTATTATCAATTGAAGTAATTAATAGTGAATCTTTAAATTAGATTGTGAAATAAAATTTATTTGAAACATATTAAAATATGAATTAAATAGTTTTAGTACTACATATCATAATTATATTTATAATAAGTAATCAGAAAAATAAAAAAATTTATTATTATACTTATTATAGAATAATCATGTATAATATATTATTATACTTATCCACATTTAAAATTTAATTTTAATACAATAATAATTAATATAAAAAAATTATACTATATTTCAATAAATGATTGAACTTGATGTTTTGTGTAATACAAATATAATTATTAACAAATTTAATTTTAAATCATGTTTCTCTTAGAGCTTCAAACAAATAAAATATTAAATTTACTCAAAAATAAGAATATTATTGTGAAAATAAAAGTAAATAATTAAATTAAAAAATACAATATCTAAACAAGATATATTTTTCAGTTCTTAAAATCTAACAAATAAAGTTTGTTGATCTAAAGTATTTTTGTATTACGAAGTGTAAGACAATTTTTGCATTTTTTGATAACTTTAACACCTATATTAAATGTTAGTTCTAAACTAAAATATCAATATCCTTTGCCATTAATAAATATCAAAATTATTTTTTTCAATAATCAAGACCATCAAGTTTCTCATAAACTTCTCTAATCTCATTCAAAAATAAATTCAACTTTATATTGAAATATATCTAATTTTATAAGTTTTAAATCCCTATAATAAAACATAAGTTCATATAATAACAAATATACAATTAAATTAAAAGTTAAAAATTCATTAAATTACTTATTATATAAAAAATAAAAATATTATAATTTAATAAAGTATTTTAAATAATTAATTGAAATATCTAATGTTAATGTCAAAAAATAAAATATTACAATTATATCAATATTATACAAATTTGAAACTTTAGATTTCATTTACTATTAAATTATGAGAATAAAATGCAAATATTATGATTAAATTAGTCATGACTTAATATAATTACATATTTGAAAGGTTTAAAAATATGATTTCAAATTCATAAATATTTATAAGTAATTCAAATTCACCATTAAATAGGTATTCAATAAATCTATGAATTTAAAAAATAACCATGAATGCTACATTTAATGTTTTTTATTATATAGCTTACATTATTTTAAAAATCCAAATCCATCGTTGAAATCCAAATTTCCAAAATTATAATAAGTAAACTAAAAAAGTCTAAAATAAATAAATAAATAATTATTGAACTAAGTAAATAAAATCCCAATTAGCTTGAGTTAAAAGTCAAAAATAGATATATAAATATTTATGAGTTTATTGATAACTTATTTTATTCTAATGATTTTTTAAATGTAACCTAATGATTTTTTAGGTTTACTTTATTTAGTGTCATTTTATATTTGTTTTAGCTTATGAAACAAAAAAAATATATAATCATTAATTATATCAATACTAAATATTAAAAAACTAATAAAATTATAAGTATATAATCATTGTAAAATAATAAGTATCAAAATATGCAAATTATTTTTTTATTTTTTTACTATAAAAAGATATATACATCTAATTTATTTATTTATTTTTTATTTGAACTTAAATGATATTATACTAAAAATTATAGATAATATTAAATAGAATATATTAATATTCAATATATAAATAAAATTATTATATAATTTTATATTTATATAAATACTTATTAAATTTTAAAATTTTAATTTTAGTAATTCTCATTAAATAAAAGTAAAACCAATTATTACAATCAAAATTGAAAAATTATTTATAACTTACAAAATTCTAAATTTTTTGAATCCATGGAAGCCTACGTGAACCCAAAGTAATCTAAATCTAAAATAATTTGAACCTAAAAAAGCCTATAATTGAAATGGTCCAAGCTCGGGATAGCCCAAACTAGAAAAACCTGAATCTAAAAATAGCCAAGTCCAAGTTTATTTGAATTCAAAATGAATCTAAGCCCCAAATAATCCAAAGATTGCCTGATCCGAGCTCGCCTGAACCAGCCTGTTTGTCGCTTATTTTAATCGAATAACAATTAAGGGTAACATTATTTTACATTATTTTTGTCAGACAAGGAAATAGGAGAAACTGACCTTAAGAAAATGAGGACAGACAAAAGAAATGCAAATCCATTCTAAAACACTCAAAATAAGGGGAGATTTTGGTTAAATTTCTTTAAATTTTTATGTATGAGATCATTTAGAATAAAACTAAGCTTTTATTTTTCAAGTATCTTGACTTTCTATAAATTTTGGTTACTTTTCGATGACTTTCCAATGACATTATGGGTACCCATAGAAAGCTGTCTTCAAGATCCTTCCAACAATGTAGAATTTCCTTTGGTTGAAAATTTTTGGTTTTTAACAATTTCGATGAGCCAAGTTTGGGTCACCAGAACTCCATCTTTTAGTCACCATTTTTGTCAATATTTAGATGGTTTTTATAGAATTAAATGTAAACTTTCTAATGGCAAGTTTGTTTTGGTAAGTTTTTTTCTTAAAAGAAATGAAGTCCCAAAGTATGACAAATGAGTCTGTAAACCTATAACCCAGAAAATTTTAGATTGTTTGTGATGTTTTTCAAAGTTTAGACCCCAAAAATTATGCTATACAAAATCTATTCTGTTGAAAAAATCTTATGTTATAATATTACATTCCTAATTTGTGTTTTTTTTTTTTTTGCTTTAAAATGCTATTATTGTTTACATGAATTTGGATTTATAATGGCTTCAAGTATGTCCAATGATCACAAATTTTCAAAATTTCAGAACTTAGAAAATTTTCCTTTTAAATTATTATAAAATTATATTTGGCCAAAAAAATATTTATTTAAAAATCATATTAATTTCAGTTTTACTAATTTTAGTAAATTTTACATATTTGAATATTTATTTATGAAATTATCCCTATTTTTACTTGATTTTGTTAAAAGCCTATTTGTTTATATGTATGCTTATAAATACAAAGATTATTTAAGTTGAAATTATATTTTCACAAAAAAATCACATTGGCACTGATTTTGTTTTATTAATCTGTAATTTTTTTATTTTACATAGTTTTAAATATTTACTTATTATTAAGAAATAACTGTTGTCAAATTCTTTGGATTTGTTAAGGAGGTTGCCACACAACCTAAATGTCTCTACTTGACCAATATAAGTTGTACTTTGTTAAGTGTATATTTTTATTAAATTCTAATTGTTAAATATTTTTATTTTTTTAGTTTATTAGGATATTTGTGTGATTTGCCACTTTTATTACAAAATAAGAGACTTTTAGGGACAATAAGACAAACAAGAAAAATATCCTCTCCATAATGAGCTTAACATATTGCAGATGAATGTAGTTTAACAAAATTAGGGACGAATATCATCCCCAAAACTTTTCAAAGACAATTTTAATGGATGACTGTTAAGGATGATTTTTCACTTCTAAAACTTTTAAGGATGAATTTTCATCTTTTGGAGACAATTATTGATTGTCCTCAATTCCTCCAAATTTTGTAGTGTTTTAAGTATCAGTTTAGTGGCTTAGGTAACTGACCTGATATTTCTTCGATGTTTAAATCCTGAAAAATCAGCCCTTAAATATTCTTTTGTTATCTATGAAAAATATGATATTTTATCCCATGATTTAGCAGATAAAGTT
>JAQSVH010205957.1:0-11819 GCA_029448705.1 Adansonia digitata
TAGGGTACGAAATGCAAGTTTTGAAAATTTAGGGACTTAATGGTATTTTTGCATGTTAGGTTATTTTAAAATTTAAATTTCTCATTGAGGGTGTTTTAGGTCAAAAATAAATCTTTTTTAGCACTTTAAACCAACTTAGGACAAATATTTAATTTTGAGAAATTTAGGGATCCATTAGCAATTTTTGTACTTTAAGGCATTTTTGTAATCTAAATTACTCATTTAGAGTAAAAAATCATCATTACTTGTCTTTTCAAGTCCTTTAAAGTTGCCGGGATACTTTCATGTCGAAGGTATACCCTAGGGGTATTTTTGTAATTTCCCTCGAGCTAAGTCTTAGGCAGTCATAGGGATGCTTTTATGCTGAAGATCTACATTTAGGATAGGTTCACCTTTTTATGATCATTTTTGAGTCTTTTAAGGTTGTTGAAATACTTTTACATCAAAGGTACACCTTAAAGGCATTTTGATAATTTTTTTCAAGACGAGTCTTAGGTAGTTATCGGGATGCATTTATGCCAAAGATGTATATTTAGGATAGGTTCACCTTTCTATGATAATTTTTGAGTCTTTTAGAGTTACTAGGATACTTTCATATTGAAAGTACACCCTAAGGGCATTTTGGTTATTTCTTCTGAGCCGAGTCCTAGGTAATCATTAGGATGCTTTTATACCAAAGATGTACATTTAGGATAGGTTCATCTTTCTATGATTGTTTTCAAGTCCTTTAGGGTTGCTAGGATACTTTCACGTTGAAGGTACATCTCATAGGCATTTTGGTAATTTCTCTTGAGTCAAGTCTTAGGTAGTCATCGGGATGCTTTTATGACAAAGATGTATATTTAGGATAGGTTTGCCTTTTTATAATCTTTTTCATGTGCTTTAGGGTTGCCAAGATACTTTCATGTTGAAGGTATAAACCAAGGGCACTTTAGTAATTAGAATCAAGTCTTATGTGATTACTAGGATATTTTCATGTTCATGTCAAAAGTATAAATTGTGAATAAGTTCATCATTTTAGATTGTTATCAAGTTTTAGGAAGTTTTATAAATATTTTCAATAAAATATAAAAGTTTCCTTTTAGAAAATTAAGGTAATGTTTCTAAGTTAAAATAATACATAGAATTTCTCCCAAAATATGAGAGAGGTTTTACAGATTATTTTAATATCGAGATATCCTTTTTAAAATGAAAATTAAGATTTTATAAATTTTGAAAAAAAATAATGATAAAACCTTTTCGCATTCCTTTAGCCCTCCATCGGGGTGCAAAAGATGTTTTTAGTTTTAAAATCTTTTGTATTCCTTTGGTTTTTTGTTGAGATACAAAAGAGAATGATAAAAAGCTTTCGTGTTCCATTGGTTCTCCGATCAAATGCATAAGAGATTTTGATTTTTCAAAATTAAAAAAAAAAACTCGATTTTCCTAACATGAATAATAATTTTGCATTATAATTTATTTATTTTGAAGATTTATAATTAAATGCTATATCTTGAAATTGAATAAAAATTAAAATTCAAGTTAACACGTAATTAATAAGGTATCGATTTTTGGGCATCACGAGAGGGTCGATCCTTACTCGTGATTGTAACTGACTCCCAAATGTTTTTATATGATCCTGTTATGATTGCGGGCCACAGAGTTAATATTCTAGGGTTTCGTAACCCTCAAAATACAAACTCTGATAGGCGATCAATCACCACCCAAGTAAATAGTCATTTCATAATGACTATTTAGGGTTAAGTGACACCCAACCCCCAAAACCAAAAAAATATCGATAATGATATGGCATATAAAAATAAGAGAATATAAAATAGTGGATAAATTTAACATATACAGGAGCGAAGGTCATTTAAGTCGGGCTTGGTCAGGATTTGTATCCGAGGCACGTCGCGACATTGTACACACTGTGCACATGCATATGCATTAGATTCTCCTCCAAGTATATCGAAGGGGCAAAGGTATCCAATATTTTACAAAATATTTCCCATGGAAAAAAGAAACCTATACTTGATTTCTGATGCTTTGCTTCTATTCACAACTTTGCTTTTTGTATCAATGTTGACCTTCAATTCCTCTATTGTAATATTTTTTTCAATACTTATGCTTTTAAAATGGTCACCTTGAAAGGTAAAAACCTTATTTGTTATTAACAATTTGTCCATTAAAATAGACAAGTGCAATAAATCTATTACTTGTGTTGTGTACTTAACCTACAAACAAATACTATTTGCGTCAAATATCATTCAAATTATAGCACATAAGTATTGAATATAAATATTTAAAGAATGGTTTAACATACCAAGTAGAAATAATTACCTCTAATGGGCTCCTAAGATGCAAATTTTGATAAAATAAAATACTAACAATGCTCACTAATGGTAGGAACCAACAAAAACAAAAATGAAAAAGCACTATTACTAAACTCAAAAAATAACAAGAGCAAATAAGAATGAAAATGAAAATGATGAACTCATATTTATAATGCAGCATAAGATAGTCAAAAAAAATTTTCTTCCTATTCAAAATCTTTGAATTTGTCCCATGCATTAGTCTAATCCGTGAATTATTACATGTTGAAGGAATTTGATTCCTAGGCATCAGTTTTATCGACTTATTTTCAGTCAACTTATTTCATATTAGAAGAAATTTGATTCTATGCATTACTCTATCAACTTATTTCATACAAGAAGTAATCTGATTCTCATACATTAGTCTTATCAACTTCTTATTTTATACCAGAATGAATCTGATTCTCATGCATTAGTCTTATCAACTTTTTGTTTCATTCAAAGGGAATATGATTTTTATAAATTAGTCTTATCAACTTATTTTATCTTAGAATGAATCTAATTCCATAAAAAAATCCATTCATTAGTCATATTTGTTAGATGTTAATAAACCCTAAACTATATATCCTAAACTCTCTGTATCTACAGAATACGAAATCGTCAAGTGATAATGATTTTGCAGTAATGAAAAGTTGACTTATGAACTTATGATTTCTCAATTGAATCCATTTTTTCTTTTCTACTTTTAGAAATTGATCTTTTCAAATGTTGATTTCTCATGTAAATAGGTTAAATAGATAATAAAAACTTTTTTAATTTAGTTTGTAAAAATTATTTTTTTATTTTATGTGTTGATTTCTCACTTACACTTAAATTATTTTATAAATTTTTTCATTTTGTAATTTTTTATTCGATTTCCTATATATAAGTCAAAAGTCGACCCATAAGGTGCTGAATTCTCACTTGTCTAGGTGAGTAATTGACACCTAATTTACCAATATCTCAGCACTAAAAGATCGTAAAACTAAATGATGATTTCTCAACAAAATCTTAAAATCGGCTTATTTTAGTAAATAATCTTAAAATAGTTTATTTTGGTAAATAAATTTTTTTGAAATATTTAGAAAATGCCTAATAAATAGATATAATTACAATTTTTTAAAAAAATTAAATTATTATTATAACCTTATAAATATATATTATTTGTTTTATGATTTGTTTTTATGTATTTTTCTTAATTAAATTGGTGCAATTAACTCATGGCACTAAATTCAGTTAAAAATATTATTAATAATATAAATAAACATAGTATATAAAAGCATAAATAAATAGATAAAATAAAAAAAAATTGTCTTCGGTAGTTTGGATCTCATGGTATCTATATCTGTATTAATAATAGAAAATACCATGTGTTACGCTAACTCAATCAAAGAAGAAAAAAAAAAAAATCAAGAAATTATAAGTCAGATTTTAATATAATAAAGATACTTATGCATGTGTTTCATATATTTTTTGAAAAAATATTACCAGCCATTTACTTTCCATTAAAAAACTACAAGAATATATGTGTGTATATATATATATATATATATAGAGTTTGTAGAAGGTTTCCCTCCGTTTCTGAAGAGGCAAAAGCTATTTGGTATTTGCTTTTTGTTGCAGCGGCAATGGAAGAGTATTTGCAGTACATGAAAACTCTCAGATCTCAAATCAACGGTTCTTTCACTTTCCCTTTCTCTTTTTCTAAATTTCTCGGGAAACGATCAGTTCTTTATTTGGCTTAAGCGAAATGCAGATGTGGAAGATCAAGCGGCCAACATTTCAGCTGAAGAGCAGATTCACCTTACAACAATTCAAACCTTGCAAAATGATCTCCTTTCTGGTAGTATTAATCTACAATGCCTGGACAAATTACTAGCAGTTAAATCATCATTTACTTAAACTGAACAGATGGATAGAGCAAATTCTTTTTTTTTTTTTTTTAAATTTTTGCAAACAAATTACATTTGTAGTAGCATTTAATTTTTCAAGATTATTGACCAAATGACAATCCAAATTCTCAACTGTTTTAACACTTTAGGATTAACGGTTTAACACTGTATGAACCTTCGTTTCTTTTTCTAATTCCCGTAACATGATAGGTAAACTGCTTTTGAATACTTCTTACAAGGTGATTCATTCTATTTTTCTTCAATCACCTTAAACTTTTGCATTTTCTTTTCTTTTTTTTTTAATTTGCAGCAAAATCCAAAACAATGCAACTTAAAGAAGATACTGAGAAGATGCTGAAGGAAAAGGGTCAAATATGTTTGCATATAATTGGAAAACAGAGGAAAATAGCCTCTCTAGAGTCTGATTCATCCACACTTACCCAGGTAATCTCTTTCTCTCTCTCTCTCTCTCTCTCTCTCTCATTATATGAGGGAGTACATGTATACCTGTGTACATGTAATTAATAGTAAAACAGATATCAATCATAATGGGACTAAAATCATCTGTTTACACCAGGAATTGAACCCTGTCCTCCTTTCTCTGCCTTTAGATGACTGTATCACAGTATCAACAAGGAAAAAAAAATAGTATGATTCTGTATCACCAATTTGAATATGTTATCAAGTTATTGATAATCAAACAACATATCCTAATGCTCGCATCTTATCTTGCCATTTCAAAGTGTGCTTTGTTATGGATTATATTCTGAGTGAGAATCTCTGTTGTATATATTTTAACTTTTAAGCAAAGAAGGAAACCTCTAAGCACCTAATTGAGAGTAGCCACGCCGTAAGATGCTATCCCAATGAGATAACTCTTCTAATTGTATATCGAATAGCAGGTTCAGACTAGGAAAAAGCAAATAATTCTCTCTTACAGTTCTCCCCACAAAATTAATCTTAGGAGAACAATATGCATGTCAAACTTTGGCATTGTACGTAATGTGTATGTTCACTACCTATTTGAAATGTTTACAGTTATTTCATCTCCTGAGATTAGGTATGCTTTTGCAATTAGTTTCCAGCCAACATTTTGCTTATTGCTTTTGTCTCCGACTTACATATAGACGATGGAGCTTATTCAACAGGAAAAAACCAGCTTATCTTCCAAACTACTAGAAAAGAGGTATTTCAAAGTTATCTTGTGACAATTTAATTTACACTGTGTAATATAACGACTGTTAAAAATGTCTTCAATTCTGGGATGATGTGTAGCATTTGTTCAACTTGTTATCTTTATTCAAATCGGATGAAATTGAATTAGCTTCCTGGATATTTCTGGAGAAAGTTCACATAAATTCACGTGTTGATCAACAAATGAGGCTGTCACAGTGAAGCCACTCATAGTACTTAGTTCTATGTTAGCTATGATTTGAGGAAGCTGTTTGACTGGTACGAATGTCAATGGACCCTGCATTTCAGATGGATATATGAGGTTCTTGATTTAATATGTTGTAATCTCCTGATATCTTATGTGCCTCTGGATATAGGTTTTAGGCTGAACCTTGTCGTTGCTTGTATTCACATTCTTTTATGTGTTTGGTTTATTTCTCTTTCATACTTTTATTGATTGGTCTTAGTTTTGTGGTTAATTGTGCACAACTACGATGAATCCCTATTTTTTTGATTATGTAACAGCACTTACTACTCCAAGGTGGCCCAGGATCTTTCAACCAAATTACAGCAACAACAGGTTTGAGCCCTGTAATCCTCTTCTAAATTTATGGGTGTCTCACTCGGTTTTTCATATGCAATTAATTATACTCTCTTTATTTGCGCACAGGAATGGATCAAATCTCGGAAAATCAGCAGACAAATTGAAGAGCATAGTTTGGTACTTGCTGCATTTTCTATGCTTTCCTTTGATTAGGAATATGAATAAAGTAGGAAAGGAAACAGAAAAAGAGACAGGCAATATTGGCAAAAGGCAAAATTCTTATGGAACAGAGCTAGTCTACTCATCTCTCTTTCATCTTGTACAAAATTTTTGAGCTTTTGGCTAATGTGATGGGTCCAAGTTGATCGAGTAGGAAACATAACATGATGAGATATACAGTAAATTTTGACAACTAAGATTGATTTTCTAGGGTTCTATACAAATTGTATCACTTGTGATCTTTTACATCTCCTTAAATGAACAGTGGCTGAAAGAATTACTTTCCTGGACTGAGATGGTAATAAACTGGTGTCATTTTATCCATAAGCATGTATACGTAATGTTCAAATGCAGATTTTAATATGTTAAAGTGCATGTAAAAAGTTTTCAGTCTATGTGTGTGTTGGGAGATCCAATGAAATTAGTTTAAATATCTGTTTTGAGGCTGATATGGTCCATAAATCTTCAAATTTCTCTTTTGAGAATGCAAAGGAGGGAGCCCTAATATGAATTAAATATTCGAGTAATACCCTAGTTATAAATCAACCTTTAATGATGCCCTAAGTGCTCATTTATTATTTTGCCCTTCTAACTTTTTCCATTAGAAATGGTATTCTTAAAGGTCTACTCATGACAATTTATTACGCTTTAACTTTCCAATTCTTGCAGAAATATGTTTTCTTACCCAAGTGTTTGGATAGCTTCTAATCCTTGTACATAGATTATTATTAATTTTTAAATGCTAATAATTAGGATCTGCAGGTCAACAATAAACTTGATGAGCAAATGATTGAGTCTGAAGGTTTGGCTTCTTGACTTATCTCAATTTAGTGTTTGGGGAAATTTCTTTGCTTTTTCATTTTCACATGGATCATGCCTTCAAGGGATTTGTTTTATTTTATTTGTGTGGTTTTTATTAGCAACCTTTCTCTTTGTGCTTCCCCCCTCCAACACACACGCATTATGGTTGTTAGGGTGACTGGCTTTTTTCCTGCTATCTGTGATGACCTGCTCACGTCTAGAATTCAATTGGTGACACATTATAAATGTTGCATGTATCTCAACTAATTGGGAGCTTTTGATTCCATAGAAATAAATTTAGCTTTTATAAAATAATGAAGGGTGCTTATCTTATTAATGCATAGTCTGGTTCTTGATATCATTGAACTTTCACTCTATGCAAGTAGTTAGGCAGTACAGATGTCCAAATCACGGAAAATTTTTCACAGATTAAGAAAGTAGTTACAACAGAAAGGGCGGACTTATGTCTGTCTAGATATTTCAATTTATCATAGCCTGCTATTTGTCAAAAGAAAAAAAAAAAAAAGTGGACTGCCAAAGACATGGATCTTAAGAATGTACAATCTATGATATCACATTACTTTTGTATGCTCTGTAACAGGACATCATGATCTAAGGATTGCTTTTTTATATCAAGAAGATCGTACTTGTTGAGAACAGTACATTATTACTCTATGATGAAGTTATGAGATTTACAGAAAGGAAGAAAAAGCGAAAACAATACTTACGAGTTTGTTAATGACACAGAAGTTTGACTTTAATGTTGCATTATATAGTTTTTATATAAGACTCACAGATGTCCTTACATAGGGTGCTAAGTATTTACTTTCACCAACTGCCTATGTTCTGTTGTTCCGCAACAAATTTGTTGATTTGGAAAATTGATTGTTATAATAGTGTCAACTGTTTCATATAATTTTGGGTTTATCTTGCAGGTAAATTTAGCATTGAAAACCATCTGATCATGGATAATGTGGTAAAAACCCTTCAACCAATGACTTAATCATTTAAGGAATTGTTTTGTTCTAATTATTCTTTGGAATACCAGAACGCTGAAGCAGGGAATGACCTGATTGTCAAGTTGGACTTAGCTAAAGCCAAGCTAGATAGGATTGCACAAATGAGAGTCAAACTCGTCACAACTAATGGCAAGGTTAGTAAATAAATTTAAACAGCCCTGCCACTTGTGTGGGGTTAATAATTCATGCAGAACTGATTGATTCATTTGTTTTCCAAATGCAGAGGGAAAAGAAAAATATTTCCTTTTGAACAGGATTTTTAATTTATTTGCATTTTTGATTGAATTAGTACTCAAATCACCATTTCCCTTCTCTTTTTCCTTTCCCTCTGATTATGTACAGGCTAATGGCTTGGACAGGATATACCTTTCACTAAAGTGAATCAATCATTTTTAAGATATTTCATCCAAGGGAAAGTGGTTTTCTCCTTCCGTCTAAAATATGAAGGAGATTGCTTTCAATTTACAACTAAAATTCAGTTCTGGCTTCTTCACATATTTCATATTTTGACCTTTTTAAGCAAAATATTTCTTGGAGGTTAACCTACTTACCTCCATTGGGTTTTCTGTTAGCCTCTTCCTCACCCAGATGAAAAGAGGTTTACTGAAAAAGTGAATGCAAGTAGAAAGAATGTCAAAAGAGAGCAATTAGTTTATGTATTTTTTTTTTCCTTCAGATCAAGGAGTCTATAGAGCAAGCAATGAGCAGAGCAAACCATTTTAAGGTGATTTGCTTACTAAGCTTCATGCATACAAGTGTGTGCTTGTTTACGAGTATCAATATTTTACAAGTATGCCATTACAAAACTCAAATTAGGTTACTGGCTAGCGGTTGATCGAGTTTGGAAGATTCACCCTCTAAAACAAGTTTTGGTCGTGAAGGGGTTAATATCATCCACCTGACGCCAAACTTTTTTGTAATTACCAATATAATGCCACAATAATATGATATGAAATGGTTGCATTACTTGCTGCTTCTATATACAGTTATTACTTTATTTAGTTGATACTTTCGTGCTTACAAATTTTTTAAAGGGTGAATGGCAGTCCTCTGGGGGGAAAAAAAAACATAATCCATTTTATTAAAAAATTCTCTTGGAAATCTGTTCGTGGTTTTCTTCTTTGTTTCCTCATCAAGTTTGTTTGTAACTATAGCCAAAGCTATTGGAAATAAGTATAATGACCCTGGAAGATGAATACAAAGCGCTTCTGGCAGATAAAGATGGAGAAACTCAGTATCTTTGCTCACTGCAGGACCAGGTTGAACAAATAAAGGTAGATATATTTTTTTAGTTATGCTTTCAGTTTCATGAAATGGCCTACAGGTGTGCTGCAAAGCTAGGTTTAAGCAAGGGTTAGTCCTAATTTGGATGGTTGGACATCTTCACTATCCAGATTGTTGCCCTTATAGAGGAAACTTGATGATTCTGACACTGGCTTTTAGATTTAAATATTATCTATCTTAAACGTCTCTTAGACCAGTGTTTTCCTTGCAAGATCATTAATTGGTGCTTCCATGTTCCACAGGGAATTTCTCATGTGGTTAAATGTGCCTGTGGAGAAGAATACAGGTTGAATCTTTGTGTTTGACAAATTAAAATAAAACATGTAGATGGAACTTTGGATAACTCTAAAATGACAAAGAATCAATTTTCTGTTACGGGTAATGTACAGCTCTACACTGATAGGAAAATTTGGTAAAATGTTAATATTTGTTATGGAGTAAATGTTTTAGCTATCGGAGAATGACGTTGGAGAACACGTTTTGACCTAAGAAACATCTACAGTAAGTGCAGTATATTTTACCGGAGAAAAAATATCCACGTCAGTTCTTTCATATTGTGATGAGATAATCTTGCGACTGCTGCTGAGAAGTTATATAAATATTAGTTCCTGAAGTTGTGATTCATGATTCTGGGAAAGTTTACTTTCTCTGATTGTGCCAGCATTGTATGATTTCCTGTCTTGCCAGCTATCCATCCATATCTTATTTTTTTAGCTTTTCATGATTTATAGTTCCCTTTTGTGAAAAAGAATGCTTCAACAAATCGTGAAAAATTGGGCACATACATGCACACTAGGAATCGCATATGCTCTTAAATATCTTGTAGATGACATCTAAATTCTTCATGCCATTTCTATGACATCTAAGAGGCATATAAAAAATATTTCATGCTGCACCAATTTCTTATATTGGTATTTTTTTTTTTTTAGAATTTGAAAGTGTCTTGTTGGTTGATATATATTAACTGTTGGGTTAACTATGGAAGTATATGCTCTAAGATGCATAAAAATGAGAGAGAGAGAGAGAGAATCATTTGATCCCTAAAGTGTCCAGAGCTACTGCCATGCTCTGAGCTTCACTGCTCTCAATAAAGGAGATGTTAGGGTTGCCATAGGGGACCGCATCTTCTCTTTTAAAATTGTCTTCACTGCAAAGGAGATTCTCACTGCTGTATGCCACATGACCTTTTAAAACTAAGGTCTTGTGCAGGCCACCTAAGAACTCTTCACAGTCTGTATCCCCTCGCTCCCCCACAAATAACACCACTTTGGAAACATCAATTCCCCACCTTATTGAAAGATACCTGCATTGCGTACCACATGGCTTTAGCTTTGATGCTTATATCAAGGTAGTTGGTATCGTATTGGTGGTATATCGTTTTTGTTCTAGTAGTAGTATGTATCGATATTGATATGTTTCAGTCTAATATTTAAATTCAAAAATTTTAAACATCAAATAGTTAAGTATAAAAATATTAAAAAATCATAATAAATTATTATTGATTATGTTTAATAGCCTAATTTAATGAATATAATTTATTTTTAAATATAACAAAAAATTAGAAATTACTTTTAAAAAATAAAACATATAAAATTTTTTAAAAATATATATAATCAAAATATTGTACCAATCAAGATAGGTCGATACGCACCATTAAAGATTGATATAAGCTAGTACAATTGATATCGATTGGTACAAAAAACAAAAGGGTAAGCATTGGTATTATTTTGTTTTACTATAAAACTGGTACGTACCATTGGTACGATTGGTATAGAAACAAAACAGTAAACATTGATACTATTTTGTTTCACTTTAAAATTGGCACACCAATTAATATAATCAATATCGGTATAGGACCAATAGGTATGGTTTATATTGTAGCAACCAATAAATTTAGTGCAAACGTTTCAGGCATAAATGGCAGAAAAAAAAAAGGTTTTGACCTTAGTGCTTGCATTCTTGATGCAAATAAAGGCAACAAATTCAACCTTGATGCTACATGTTTGTAGACAAGATTACATCGGAAGCCTCTCAGCCGAAGCCTTTGGAGAAGGTCGTCTATTCTTTGCTGCCATAACATAGATTTATCAATTACATTTGAAATGCATTCGTTGAGTTGGTAGTTCTTTAGTACGAGTATTATTAAGCATTATCACCTTTGCACCAGGTCTGATGCTTTAAGATTAACATCCGGAACTACATGTAGCTACATACTCTGTGATGTCATCCTCTGCCTCTTTTTCTGTCCTTGCAAGCCTTATTGCCATTGACCTCACATTTTCACTCGGCCATCTGTACTCCATCTAAGCTTCATAGTCCATATCTGCCACCATATCCCTCCATGGATAATACATTTCGCTTCCATTATTACAGACCAATGCATCAAAATCTTCATATCTACCCGACAAGAACTCAATGCTTGCATAGTCTATTCTAAACTTGACCTCATTGCTAATACAAAGATTATATTTCCTAAGCCGATACTTAAGCCTGCAGGTTTCATCACATTCTTGGTTATTGCTTGAAAGGTCTGTAATTTCTCCATATTTATTATAGC
>JAQSVH010206000.1:0-15475 GCA_029448705.1 Adansonia digitata
AGCATCCATAACATTTTCTTGTCAAAGTGCATAACACTTTCTTTGTCTAGGCCATTAGTAAAATTAGCATCCCCATTAATGTTATGTGCCATCCTATTTGTATGTTTGTTCTCAAAATGCATGTTTGATGGCTGATAAAAATTGATTTTTGAAACCCCCTAAGCCAAGCATGTTAACCTTAACCAATAAGGATTAGCATAGACTTGGCATTTTTCTTAAAGCTAGCAAAATATCTTAGGGAAAATTAAGTTTTCCAGATCAGGAATCTTGGTTAAACAAGCTCAAATCTTCTAATTTTGAAATGAAAATGGTCTTACAATTATTCCTTAAATGTTTATGCCTTTTTCTTGAGTGAAAACCTTGAGTGGTATGATCAATGGGTTGTTTCATTGCCCTAAACTACTCAAGGTTATGCAAATGAGCTTATGATTTTCACGCCACTCTTTCCCTTCAGTCATAGATGTTCGAATGTCAATGACTCGAGTTTGGACCCGTAGACATAAAAAATAAGAGATATCCCCAGATTTGCTTTGTCCCCTGCTGTTAGCATAACTATTGCAAATTGAAAATCACTTTAAAATCCTAAATGATTTTTCATGAATTTTTTGATATTTTTCTATCAAAGCATGTCGAATTATCTTTAAAACAATGTTTTATTCAACCCCGGATCATTCTGGATGAGAGAGTTATGATTTTTCAAGTCTAAAATGTCTTGAACCTCTAGAATCTAAACATGTATTCTGGTTGGGCCGTCTAGGCCCACTAAATGATTTTTCCAAAATTTTCAAACATATTTCCTAAAAGGTTCATGAAATTCATTTTTCAAAAAGGTATTGTTTGCAAATTTTTGATACCAAATGAGTCTAGGGTATTTTTTCATATTTTAACACACATTATCCCTCATATGCTCTGCCAACAGCACTATCAATCTGAACTTGAAAATTTATTCCCCTAGAAAATTACTTTTTAAGATGACCCTCATCGAGTCACCTTTCCAACGGTATCTTGTCCACCTTCTAAATCATTTGAATCAATTTAGAATAAGTTCGGGAAACAAGATAGTATGATGCTGTCCCCGGTTTTCAGTTTTGGTCAAAATCAAGTTGTTTTCCTGAATTTCATCTCGAGACATTCGAATGTGTCTATGTCAACCCGATTAGACTCGAGAATATGCTTTGACCTCCTATAGGCTCATATAAAGGCACAAACACAGTTTACATCATTACCATCGTCATTCATAATAATATTTTTTGCCAAAAGTTGTTGAAAGGCTCATATATTCCCTAAATCACAAGGTTTTGCTAACTTAAGTTTTCCAACTCGACTTCTCTAAAGAGTATCAAATGTATCACTTTTGGGGATACTCCAAACTTGCCTTTTCGAGGGGATACTACAACCCCAATTTTCAAAATTGTTGAGATTAAAAAAAAAACCTTCTTTTGTCAAAATGATTTGTCATCCACGGGGATACTCCAACCCTAACCTTCTGAGGGGACACTCCAACCTCGCTTTTCAAAATTGTCAAGATTAAAAGAAACCTTCTTTGTCAAAATTATTTATTATCCACGGGGATACTCCAATCCTACCTTTCTGAAAGGATACTCCAACCCTATTTTCAACTATGACTCAGACTTCTATGGATATGTCAAACAAATCTTGTTTAATCAAGGAACTCAGATGCATCTAAAAAATTATTGATTTGATTATTCCCAAATAATCGATACCAATTGCGAGATAAATTCCAATAGTCCATTCCCTTTTTTAATCATTGCATTGAATGATCCATGTTATGTTACTTCATTTATTGTCTTACTAACATGATTTCTTTGTGATCATTATGTGCATTTATGTTTCAAAACATTTCAAATAAAATTAAAGGTAATATTCCGTGTGGGTATCTCTCTAGTGCCCAAAGTGGAACATTCCATTTTCAAAGTAAAATCTAGAGGTCATTTTTTGAAAATCTCTATATTCCCCATATTTCTGGGGTGTATATGAGATCAAATCTTTTTTATCAAAACCTGGATTTGTATTGCTACAAGATTCATGCATTAAAAAGGGTTATATCAAAATAATGACAAGCTAAAATCAAAAGAATCGAAACCAAGATAAGACATAGCCAGTAAGGTACCGATTTCGGGCATCACAAAGAGGTTCATACCTCATCACGCGTAACCAACTCCCGAACCCAAATGGCAAATCTTTGCATGACGTAGACCACGGGATTGATGTTTTGAGTTTTGTAACTCAAAACATAGGTTTTAATAGGCATCCAGTCATGCCTAGCCCAAAATGATCGATGGTGACTTAAGCATTGGCCATTTTGCAATGGTCATCTGACACCAATAAGATGAGCGATCCATCTTATGCTCCCCCCTTGCTGTATCATAAGTAGAGAATCTGTACATTCTCATTCTCATCACAACGCAAAAGAAAAGTTTCAGTCAAGAAGACATTTCCAAGTTAGGAAAAAATTTATGTCATGCACATCCATGGATCCGCGAGGATCCACCCTAGGGTATGTTTCGACATAAACATAGATAAAAAAAGTTTTAGCTTACAAAATGCATTTTTATGAACAAATTTTAATAGCTTTATTTTCATTTTAGATACAGTAATCAATCTGCATTACTAAATTTAGTATACAATATAGTAATTACTTACTATATAAAAGATAATAAGCAAGAAAAATTTGATTACTATTACCATATTAACTCGAAGCAAAGAGAAAATGTGGAAGAGAAGAGCTATCTATTTGGTACATATTTACTAAGGTGGTAAGGTAGAAGGACTGAAACTGCAATAATAAGGTCTGCCACTAGAAAACCCTACTCCTAGACTTAGATAGGCATAGCATTAAAACTAAAACTAGAAATGCAACTGCTATAGGATGGCTAGGAAATCATTATCTTTAGCTTTTTAGAGCAAGAGTAGGGGTCCTAGTATAAATAAAAGGAATAGTAAGAGTGGACATTTAAACATCGTATCCATGACTCTTATCTTACTTGGTTTACTTCAAGGACTTCAGGCTTGCACTAAGTCCTACTTGTGTACTATATGGGAATCTATGCCTAAGTGCTTTTTCATTTCCTTAATTTATCTAAAAGGATAACTTGAAAACAATCTAACCAATAGAATTGCCCTTTCTTGCTAGAACGTACCCCTTTTGACTTATCCATGGAATAAAAGCCCTTTTTTGTACAAATACTCCTACAGTTGGGATAACTACTTTTACTACGACTTTAACTGGACTCGTTAGGAATAATTCATATATAAGATAGCAGATAACTCCCAATAACTCTATGAGATTTGCTTAGAACTCTTATTGACTATAGGGCACTCATAATAGACAATTAACCTAGAATTAGATTCTTCCTTTGTTGATGACTTAAGAGTTGACATAGAGAGAGCATATGCATAACACCTCTTTAGAGTATTCTTACAAAGCAACTGCCTATTCTAAGGGAATAGAAAGCCTTAAAGAAAAGATATCTACACCCCATTAGAGAAAGAGATCCTTTCTAGGGAAAGATATACCAAATAAACTACTATTTTAAGGAAAAAATGGAATTTCAATTGGATTTGATCCTATAGACCCTTCATATGGATGCCCCTATCAAGATAAAATTTTAGGCTTTTTTCTTAGTAGAGGCAAAGTAGAGCACTCAAGGGAGAAGCAAGCGAAATTTATTCAGTAAGAACTTTCAGGGGCTAAATCTTATCTTTCTCATTGGCATTGACCTACTTACTTTGACAGTTGTTAGTTTTGATTCTACTTTCATGTCTTGGATTAAGCTTTCATTCCAGCCTTTCTCTATTCGATCTAGCGAGAGTCTTAAAGGTTAATTCCTAAAAACATTTAATCATTTTACACGTGTTGCTAATTTTTTTTACCTTTTAGCTTTGTTGCTTTCGTCTACTTTCGAGCAAGAAAATGTGCTAAATTCTTTATCTCCTATTGTGTAAGCCCTGACAATTTTAGTCTTCCACTTAAGAGTTCACCTCTTCCAAAGCATCAATTCTAGCCATTGGTAGTTCACTTAATCCTATTGAAGAATAAAGGACAACTCGATTTCTTTCGAGCCAATCTGTTAAAGTTTTTTTCCTTCACCTTGCTAATCTTTTTGCTTTTCAGTGAGCCCCTAATTGTAGTTCTCTTTAAGGTAGTTTTAGAAAAAAAGCCTTCTATGGCGATAGGTGAATATAGTCTAGCCAATATTTCCTACGGAGGAAAGGGTTAGTCTTTCTTAGCTCTAATGGTTTTCCAAATTCTTAATCTTGAGAATAACATTAGTTAAACACTAATATTAGTAATATCAATACTAAATAGTCTAGAGCACTAAGGCCTAATAGGTAGAGTAGGGTTATAAGAAGCCCCCTTATTCATTAATGTTAATTCCTTTACAGCCAATCCCAACCTTTCTTTTATGGATAATAAAATAAGTACATAAATAGTTAACAAATATAAAACTTAAAGACTTCAAGTGCTCTTACTATCCTGGAAATTGTTAATAAATATCTTTCACTAGATATCTTGGAAAGACGACGAGCATGGTGCTGTCTTTACTCATGTATCAATCCATATTAGTTTTTGTAGCTTTTAGTTAACCTCATGAATTTATAGAAAAAATTTCTTCTATATTCATCATGCATTGGCCAACGGCTTTATTAAGTTAACCAAAGCCAAGGATAAATGAGATATGCCTTTGATGTCACTTGGAGTGGTGAATCCTCTTTGGATCATTCATTTACCTACCATATGATTCATAACATGCCTAACTTACCCTGCTTTAAGCATTTATCCATTGTGGACTTGTTTTAGATAAATCTAAGTATGATACTCCTTATACGAGATGACCTAAATCATAAGCATGAAACTAATATACATGATTGGCACATGAGAACATATTCCACAGACACTTGAATGACTTATACCAAATGGAGTTCTCATGCGGGCCATGTTCAATGAACTTGTTTCCACAAAACAATCATCCATAGCTATCCCTAAATATCTCCATACTTCAACTTCTATGAGATCAAAGATTTGTATGCATTAAATGCATGGAGGCTTAGTGTATGCTAGTCTTAGTGCATTGTGAATGCCTTGCCTTGACAATATAATGACTAAGAACATTTTAGAAACACAGCTTGGATGCATAAAGATCTCATTGTCATAACTCATTACTAACTTTGCAAGGCCATTGTGTTTCATGAACTTCATCCAATTAGTGTTTGAATGAGTGTCAATCATGCCCTTAACATGGAGGAAAACCTTGAATCAATAATAGAAGTGATTGGCTTGCACTGTTAACTATTATATGCCTCATCCAATTTGATTGACTCTGAGGCATATACTAACAAAATATCCAAGCTTGGATCCAATTCTTATCATTCTGAGCTAAAGTAAGGTAGTAATTATTTAATTGAAGGCTAGGCCTTATTAAAAATATATATAAAATAAAATATGGTCCATGTGCTTATTTAATTTATTTGTTTGTGCCTATTTTAATTAAATACGTTAGGCTAAAGTTTACAAGTAAAATTTAATTAAGGCCTAGCCTTATAAAAATTATTTAAAAAAATATGTTCATATGCCTATTTATTTAATTTATTTGGACCTATTGGTTTATGTCAATCAAATGTTTAAAGGCTCATTTAGCTAGAATGGTAGGATATTTTATGGCATTATTAAAAGTGGAGGAAGGCATTATTGAACTTTTACCTTGGCTAGCCAATAAGGTGATTGCTAGTGTTAGTATATGCCTTGCAGCCAATTGGCTTGGATAAGACATATATTAGTTAATAATGCAAACCATTCACTTAGTATAGTGATATAAGGTTTTTGTTCATGTAAGCATGCTATTTTGTCTAGGCCAATGTCTAAGGCATCAAAGGTCACTATTTGAGGCATTATCGAGGCCATTTAGACAGGCATAGATCAAATCCCCATAATTCTATCCAAGGTGTCAAAGGTATGAAAAATTCACATTTTTGAATATAGGTCTCAGTATAGGCCTTTAAGTATCGATACAAGGCCTCTATGTCATCAAAATCCAAATATCTGCTATTATTGATATAGGGGTCATGTATCGATACACTTGCTTAACGTATTAATAAATAGGCATTGTATCGATATTGAGTTATGTCACAGCTAAAATCATGATTTTTAGCTAACAAGTATCGATACAAGGTGGAATGGTATCGATA
This sequence comes from Adansonia digitata, assembly GCA_029448705.1. Lineage (NCBI taxonomy): Eukaryota > Viridiplantae > Streptophyta > Magnoliopsida > Malvales > Malvaceae > Adansonia > Adansonia digitata. Next base: position 6,208 of record JAQSVH010206000.1, read on the forward strand.
TAGCATGCTTTATATCAACACCATGTTTAGTGCATCGATATATTCTAGGTTTTTTGCCTGTTGTTTTGATATAGAATACATTGTATTGATACTTAAGTCTATTTTAGGCTTGATTTGAGACATTTTCACTCTTTGCACCTTGACATTAAAATATGCATTTGGCCATGGTTTTGGCCACAAAAATCATTTAATCTTGGACATAACTTATTTTGGGCCTTGAGCATTGGATCATAACATTTTTGAATGGTCCATTAAGCTTGTTATAAGGGCATTTCATGAGAAAATGCAGATTAACAAAGGGTAAGCTAGACTTTGCTTATTATGCGAGCTCATGCATGGTTTGTTCCTACTACGAAGTTTGTACATTATTTAATGAAATGCTGAAAGCTTGCTTCTTGGTACAATGAATGAAATGCTTAAAACTTACTTCTTGGTACAATGAATACAGTGCTAAAAGCTTGCTCCATGGTACAATAACTTACCATATTGTAAGCATGAATGTCCTAAATGCCCAACCTTTGCTAGGTTTTTAATGGGTAAAATTAAATCCTATATAAGATACATTAAGTGATTAGCTCAAGGAGATTAGACTCACATTTACATTAGCCCCCACTCCTTAAACAATACCATTCCTATAGCTCTCTCTAAAACCCTAAAAAAAAACCTTTATTTCTCACATTTCTCCTTTTTATGCTGCACTTAATTGATATTGCGACCATCAAGGTCATTCTTAGCCACCTTTTTTGGCTAATTTATAGCAAGAAGGGAAAAAAGTGAGCTATAAGTGCAAAGTCTTTTTTTTTTCTTGAAATTACTAACAAGGTTTTCAAACTTTTAGGTATACATCCTATTTCTTTCTTCCTTCATTTAGTTGTTTTTTTCTTTTTTGCATTTTTATCATTGTAGTGAGCCTTAATATGCTGACCATGACCTTATCTTAGGATTTTCATGAATCTTATGGCTTTACTTAGGGTAAACTTAGGAATTTTAATGCATGGTTGACTCTTCTACCACGTCTTCTTATATTTATGTGCTAGTTCATCTCGAAAACATGTTTTAATTCTATGTTAAAATTTCAGTAAGCTTTTCTTCTTGTTTGAATATCTTCATGCATTTCCTTGTCCATTTTTTTCCATTGTTGTCACCATTTTTATGTTAAATATCATTTTTCCTTATTTGATCATGCTTTTCATGTTTATTGATGAATATCATATTTAGTTATCATATGCTTGTCAAAATGCTTGTTTGTTGCTTGTTAAAAATTTATTTTCTAAAAAAATCCAAGTTAAGGCCACGTTAACTTCAATAAATATGGATTAACATGGACTTAAGGCTTTCTATATATTGGTCTTCCAATCTTGGGGATAAATTAAGCTTTCCATGTCTGAATTCAAGGTTTAATGGATAAATACTTTGATATTCAAAATAAAAATGCTTTTTTTAAAAAATTTATTCCAAGTTGTTTGTGCCTTGCTCTTATTGTCTAGTGTTCATTACCAGTGACAGGGTTAATGGGCTATTCCATCATCCCAAACTACTCCAAAACTGTGTGAATGAGCTTGTGAAGCCACTTTCACCGATTCCCTTATGGTCATGGACATTTGGGCATACTTAACCTAAGTATAGTTCTAGAAACTCAAAAAACCCATAAAATTTCCCTTGCTTCATGCTAGTAGCATTGTAGTCATGACCTCAAAAATTATTTTCTAATTGTAAATAAATTTTCGTGAATTTTATAATATTTTCTCTTTAAAGCGCATTGGATTTTTTTCCCAGTGGTATCTCATTTGCCCTCAACTCACTCCAAATGAGGAAGTTATGATTTTGAAACATATGCTATCTGGAACGCCTAGAATCAGTGATTTGTGTTCTATCTGGGCCATTTTAGCTCATTAGATGATTTTCCTAGGTTTTTTAAATATTTTTCTCAAATAGCTTAAGAAACTTTTTTTGGATATATATGGTTTGCAATTTATTGATTCCAAATGAGTTAAAAATGATTTTTCAAATTCTGTTATGCCACTTCCCTACATATTCTGCCAGTGTCGAACAAGTAACAACTACAAAATTTATGTCCACCTAGAGAACAATTTTTGGGATTTTTGGAATATTTTTACCCTTAAAACCTCTAAATCAGTATATAAAATAAAATAAAAAAGGGGACCAGTGCAATGCTATCCCCTATTTTTGGTATTTATAAATATTAATTGATATTATGAATTTTTGCTTTAAGGAATTTGAATGCCTCTAGCTATCCCGATTAACCCTATCGAATCAAAAATACGTGTCAGCCCTCTTATCCTTGGATCAAGGCACAAACATTTTTTCAAAATTTTACCAATTTCCATTCTTTATCATTCCCACATTTTAAATAAAAAATTATGGGTTTTGTCAAAAAATACCAAAAGTGTCACTTTTATTAAGAAATAATCAATTTTAGTCAATTTAAGTTTTTCAATCTTGCCTTTTCAAAATTATGAGAAATTAAATTTTCTTTCTCCTTGATTTTCTCCAAACTTTTCAAAATTCAAACTTGGTTTTCATGCCTCAATCAGTCAATAGATCCAAAGAAGTCTAAAAAATTATTAACTTGGTTATCTAAAATCGATGATAGTTATGAAATGCATTTTGATTGTCCCTCCTCTTTTTTTTTGTGCATAATTTATTTTATGCGATATTATCTCACTATTTCATCTTACAAGCACATTTCTTTTCATGGTGTTCACCTTGCATTTCTTCAAGATGTATGTGGGATTAAAATTTTCTTTAAAACCTAGATTTATTATTTTGCATAAAATTCATGCGTAAAAGAGGATTATATCAAAATAATGAGAAGTTAAAACTGAGGACATCAAAACTAACTTAAGACATAGCTAGAAGGTACCAATTTTCGTGCATCATAGGGATATTGATACTTCCTCAGGTGCAACCAACTCCTTAATCCAATCAACAAATCTTTAGAGCATGCAGACCATGAAATTGATGATTCGATTTTTTTGATTTAGAATGTTAGTTTTAATAGGAATCTGATCATGCCTACTCTAAATGACTAGTGGCAACTTCAAGCATTGGCCACTCTATGGTGGCCTTCCAAGACTAGTTGGATAAGTAATTCATCCAACAGTTCCCTTCATGATCATAAGCTGAGAATTCATATTTTAGCACTTTCATGACATCAAAAAGGAAGAGTCTAAACTGAGAGGACGCATTCTTGTCAAGAAAAATTATTTTAAGTCATACACATTTCCTTCGCAAAAAGGCAAGGAACATTATCAATATCTTGGTGACTCCACTATGAAGGATTTAGAGAGTTAGGCCTACGACTAGTGTAGACACCTTATTTTGTCCGAACCAATATTTGGAGCATTAAAAGCCATCATCCAAGGCACCATTAAGGTCATTCGTATAGGCTTCTAATCCCTATAATTTTTAGCTAAGGTAAGTCGTAAATTATTTAATTTAAGACCAAGGCCCATGAAAAATATCAATTAGATAAAACAGAGCCCACTTGCATATTTAATTGTTTATTTGGGCCTATTTTATTTAATTATATTGGTTTATACATTATTTTATTGAAGACCAAGCATTATAAAAGATATATATTAAATGAAATAGAGCCCATGTGCATATGTAATTAATTTATTTGGGCACATTTTTTAAAATTATATTGGGTTATAAAGTATCTAATTTAAGACCAAGACATATAAAAATATATACACTAGATAAAATAGAATCCACGTGCATATTTAATTTTATTTAGGCCTATTTTATTTAATTGTATTGGGTAATCTTTTAAAATATTTTAAATTCTTGATGGGCCTTATTAAAATTATTTTGATTCAATATGTGCATTATCTAAATTAATTTGAGGCCTATTGGGTTGGATTAATGATTTTTTTAAGGACCCAATTAACTTGATGGTGATTATGCAATGGTAAAAACTGATAAATTCAAGGGGTATTTTCAAACTTTGGCTGTTAGTTGGTAATCAAACATTAGTACTTGGACTAATTAAAAATCGAAAGCACATCCTAGTACACCATGGCTCATTATTTTTGTGAGAGAATATACAAAATTAACCTCTCACCATAGATTTTCATAGCTTTAGCCCACTACCCTTTATAAGCAACATTTGTTGCTTCGCATTGGATGATTCATGAGGGCCACCAAAAAATTAATTTTTCACTCTTGTAACCCAAAGCCACCTTAAATTCTTTCATGTTCACATCCCTCATTCTCACCACCCATACATAAGAAACACCAAAGAAAACTCAATCATTCTAGCCATTAAGACAAAAAATGTATGAAAAGAAAATTTCTCTTGGCCGAGGAGAACACCACACCACATGGTTTCAGCTACCATTTTTACCCTATTCTCATGAGTCAAGGTTTATGAAAGAAAAGGAAATAAAAAAGGGCAAGGCAACTTAGTGACATGAAAATGGAAAATAAGAGCTAAGTGCCATGTCATGTAAGGAAGAAAGAAAGAGAAGTACAGCTCAAACAAAAAGGGATTAGCTTTCAAGTTATATTTATATTTTATTTTAAAGCATAATATTGGTGGCATTTTTTCCTTTGGTTTTAGGATGCTGCCACAACCCTTGCATGAGATAGCATTATTTTCATTGCTATACATCTTCTTAATTGTATATTAGCATACAATTTGATGTTTTGTTGGCTTGTTTAATGATATATTATATGTTCGTATTGACCTTTATTTTTAAACATATCTTAAAGATACATATCTTCATTTTTAGTTTAAGATCTATTTGATAAATTGTCGTGGGTTGCTATACCATGCCTTTAACATGATTCATGCTATATCATGTTCATTTTGCATGTTGCAATGTTATCCATGTCATTTTTCTTTACATTTTTGTGATGATATCTTACTAAAAAGCCATTTTGATGTTGGGTTTATCATACCTTGATGACTATACCATTTCTAGACATTTTAGCTTATAATATGATTGATATTATGTTTGTTTGATGTGGACTAAAATCTAATTTTGTAAACAACCCCAAGTTAAATCTATACTAACCTCAATCAAGGAGGATTAATATATTGGTTCTCTTATCTTGGGGATATATCAAGTATAAATATTTGGGATCATGGTCTCATTGGGCTAAATAAATTCTTTTTTAATCAAATAAAAAATGTTTTGAAGTGCTTAATTTGAGCTTGGTTTCTAGCCTATCATCACCATCGGTGTGGATGACAGATGGTTTGCTGGCCTATTCTATAGGAGCCAGATTGGTTCGTTACTCCACTACCATGGACCTCAATAATTGGACATTCACATGTCGAATGCCTAGACACGTGATCATAAAATCTTTAACCCAAAGAAACCTCTGTTTGGGTACTTTTAGCACAATGGTTTCTATTAAAAAATATTTTTAGACTCCAAACAATTTTTCCTGAATTTTCTAGCATTTTTCCTAGAAAGGGCTTCAAATTAACTTTGCGAAAATACCTTATTTGCCTTTGGATCACTCCAGATAAGGAGTTATGATTTTTTGAATCTTTATTGTCTAGAACCATTATAATCAATGATTCACATTTTGTTCAAGTAATTTTGACCTTTTAAATGATTTTTTGATTTCTTTAAATTTTTTCCTAAAAATTTTGCAAAATTCCTTTTTTGAAAAGTAATCGTTTGCAAATTAACAATTCCAAACGAGTCCGAGATGTTTTTTCAAAGTTCACTACTCCCTTTATCTAGCACTTGCTATTAGTGTTGACTCAGACTTGGATTCAAAAATTGATTTCGCCAAAAAAATGATTTTCTAAGATTTTAGGAATATTTTTACATTAATCTTTATTAAGCTGCCTCTAGTTACCTTATTTTCCATTATAAACTATCGGACCAAACTGAAATAAATATAGGAAAGTAGATAGCGTGATGCTATCCTCTATTTTTGCTGAACTTGGGAAAATTACTTGGGTTTTCCCAAACCAACATTTCTAGTTATTCGAATGACTCAAATTATATTTAATTATTTCCCCCACAGAGTGTTGACTCATAACATCAATCCCTTTAGGCTCGGATCCTAACTCAAAATTATTTTCAAAATTAATTTCCATTTCTTATTTAAAATATTTTCCATCTTAAAATTTATTTTCTTCAAAAATCCCAAATTCCTGAATTTTCAAAAATCACTGAAATTCTTTCTTTTCTTGGGGATACTCTAACCTTACTTTTCAAGGAAATTTTCCAACCCTAATTTCTCTGAGGGGGTACTACAACCTTGCTTTTTAAAATACATTAAAATTCTAAGTTTTCTTTCCTTTAGGCTTCCCCGTAACTTTTTTACACCTAAGGCGGCCTTCAGATCCAAACGCATCTCCAAATTTTTAATTTGGTTATTCCTCAATAATTGAGGTCAATTATGAGATACATCTCGATCGTCCCTTCTTTCTGTTTCCATGTGTTTATCTTTAATGTAACTTTTATTATATTCCTATATGTCTTACTAATTTATTTCTCTTCTTGATGTTGGCTTGCATTCATGATTTCAAAAATTCAAATTTCATTAAACCCAAGGCAATGTTCTATGTCAGTATCCTTTTAATTGACATAGAGTATCCTTTTCTAAATCAATCCAAACCTTATTTTACTGAATCTTTTATGTATCTCTTCCCTCTAGGTTGGACAAAGAGATATCAATTAAACTTTTATAAAAAATCAGATCTAATATTTAAAAATTCAAATTCATAAAAAGATGATTACACATAAGTAATGATTGCATGAAAAATCAAAGAAAATTGAGACTTCAATAATTTGTGGCTAGATGGTACCAATTTTAGGTGTCGCAAGAGTGTTAATTTTTCCTCATGCGTAACTGACTCACAGACCCTGAAAGATGAACTCTAGTATACGTAGTCCACAAAATTAGTGGTTTGAGTTTTGTAACTCAAAATCATCAATTTTTAATAGGTTTTTGATCATACCTAGCCCATAATGGTAGATGATGACTCCAAGTTATGGCCATTTCATCATAACCATCTATGACTAATTGAGCTAGCGATTCATTCGATGGTCCTCCTTTCAACTTTCACTTTATCATACCTAAGTCAAATCATGATCAAGGGATGATCAAAAAGCGAGCCCCACTTCCCTTTTGTTGTTTTTTAAGTCATAACACAATGTGCCAAGTGAGGGCGGCATGCCATGACAGCTTGGCGACTCTATTGGAGATTTTATTTAGAAAGTCAAGTGTATAACTAGCCAAATTTTATTATGATTCTCTGTTTCCCTTGATTTTAGTTGTTATTTATTTGTAATCCCCTTTATTCATCTACTTTGTACATGAGCCATAATCCTTTGTGTTTTCATGCTTATCATTATTATTGGGGTTCTTTCCAGCTCAAAAAAAAAAAATAAATACAACACCTTCTTTAAAATGGTAGTAAGTAGTAAAACAAAAAGGTTTGTTGTTTCCTCAACATACACTATGCACTTATATCTCACTAGAATCTTGACTGTTCTTTTCTTGGAGAGAAAGTAACACCTTTATTAGGTGGAGGAGAGTTAATTGTACTCTATACTATCACTTCCTTACCCATGGACTAGCAATATCTTTTGAGGTGTAAAGTACATATGCTCTTATGGTATCCTCTTATTTGCATGGGCATAGCAAAATACATCCACTCGAATCAAACCCATTTTACTAAACCTGTGATAGGCCTAGGGTTGGGGTTCCTTAGCTATCCGTACAAGATAGAAGAGTGATTTGAGAACCTTTTAAAGTCAATTTAACCCTATATAGTTAGTTGTAAGAGCCAAACCATGTCAGTCCATACTGAAGTGCTGCTAGATTAACTCAAAGAATAAGACACTTGGAGAAACATTTTTTACCTATTACTAGTTTTTATCGTATCTTTGTTGCATAAGTGACGATGAATAAACATCGTTACCAATGCCCACATAGTCTTTTTTCAAACTCTCAAGGTCCTCTTTGAGGTGATTTTTCTCCATGATAGCCTTGTTCATCTCGCCATCCTAGAGGTAGAGGTCCATTTTCAATTGACTATTTTCCTTTTTTAATTGAGTAATCTCTTTAGCAATGGTTGAACTTTCTTATTCGAATTCTCACTTGAGTAATTCAACTTTAGAGGGAAATTCGTTAACTAGCATATATGATGTACCGATACAAGATAAGGGTAAAGTGTCATTAATTCATCGGACCCTCTATTCATTATATCTTAGGGTCATACTACTCCCTCTCCAATACCTTTCCATGTAGCAGGTTTATTTTCATGCATGAAAGGTTAGTTAGACTTTTGACTTGTAATCAGGCTCACCATAGTCAAAATCCATAACTTTAAGTCTTAGAAGAAGGGGATGAACCAACGGCACGAAAACTATTGAAGGACTAAAAAAAGGTGTAGCTAGTACTTCCCCATAATCTTATTAGCGGCATACAGCTGTAATCTCCACCTTGGTAAATAACTGTTTATGGGAAAAACCAAAAGGCCTTCCATGTTACCTCCTTCCTCTCGAGGTTTCAAAATTTTTGGACCTATTGCTTTTTAAATTTGTCTTGAGGCTATTCTTTTTCAAGTACCTTAGAGATATGGCTAAAGCTAGGTAAGAAGTAGTGTGACGTCCTACTTTTTTTCGAGCCAAAGTGATTGATGAGCTAAATGTGAAGGTATGGTGCACACCTAATGAAATGGGTCATACCTATTTTCTTACAAAAATTAAGAACTTAAACTATTTCACTAATGATGGTTGGGGCAGGATTGATGTTGTAGCATAAATAAGAAAAGATATCTGCTACTGTAACTTCAACATAGCCTAATGTTTTAAGGAATATAACCAAACCACATATCGCCAAAGCATAGATATCTTGGATTTTTTGGATGTCAGCAGTAATTGCCATTGCTTCTTTCAAACTAGCCCATGAGATGCATTCACTAGTCCCCTTTGTTTTGATATGACTCTCAATCCAAGACTCCGTTACCCTAAAGATTTGAGCCAATCTTTTCTTGAAGGTTAGAGGAATTAACTCTTTGCAGTATATCCTATCAACCTTTGCCTTTTCAATGTTAAGTAAGTGTTAGCTATATTAGCTTTGAATTAATCTTGGTTTTGATATAACTAAAACTTAAGCTCAATTAGCTTGTATTTAAATATTTTCAAGATTAGTATTTTTCTTCATGAAATATTTCATAAACACTTTGAAAAATACTAGAATGTTTTTTAACTTCTTCAAGCATTCAAAAATATGTTTTTAATACATACATTTATATAAAACATTTTTT
>JAQSVH010206064.1:0-15469 GCA_029448705.1 Adansonia digitata
TATGAAACGAAAGCATCAATTCATTTATCCCAACAAGCAGAATGCATTAGCGATTCCTAATTAAGAAAAAAATGAGATAATTATGTGAATATGTGTTTATCCAAATTGATAGATGAACTTTGATTCTAAAAAAATGATGAGAATAGAGTCTTTTTTATGAAACCAAAGCATCATTGTCATTTAGTCTAATGAGTAAAATGAGTTTACAGTGCCCAATCATGAAACGATAGGAGATTATTAAATGAATCTGTGTTTGTCCCAATTGAAAAATAAACTTTAACTCTAAAAATGGCAGAAAAAGAAGCTTTCCTAATGAAACCAAAACACCAATGTCATTTATCCTAATGAGTAGAATGAGAGTATGGCACCCAATCATGAAAAAAAGGTGATTATTATGTGAATTAGTGTTAGTCCCAATTGACAGATGAACTTTAATTTTTAAAAAGGGTGGAAAGAAAAGCTTTTCTTATAAAACCAAAGCATCAATGTCATTTATCCCAATATGGAGAATAAGTCTATGGTTCCTAATCATGAAAACAAAAGAGATTATTGTGAGAACCCACATTTGTCCCATTGTCGAAAAAACTTTACTTCCAAGGAAAATGGTGGAAAAAAAGCTTTTTAAATGAACAAAGCATTAATGTCATTTATCCTAATAAGGAGAATGAGTTTATGGTCCCCAATCATGAAAAGAAAAGAGATTGTTATGTGAATTCATGCTTGTCCCAGTTGATAAACAAACCTTAATTCTAAAAAATGGTGGAAAGAAAAGCTTCTGCTGTTAAGTCAAAGCATCAATGTCATTTATCCCAATGAGTAGAACATGTTTTTGGCACCTAATCATGAAAAGAAAAGAAATTATTATCTGAATCTGTGTTTTTCCTAATTGATTAACAAATTTTGATTCTAAAAAATGGTAGGAAGAAAAGCTTTTTAAATGAAACCAAAGCATCAGTATCATTTATCCTAATAAGGAGAATAAGCTTATGGTCCCCAATCATGAAAGGATAAGAGATTATTATGAATCTATGTTTGTCCCAATTGACAAACGAACATTAACTCTAAAAATGGGTGGAAAGGGAAGCAGTTCTTATGAAACCAAAGCATCAATGTCATTTATCCCAATAAGCAGAACTGGTTTATGGCACACAATCATGAAAAGAAAGGAGATTATTATATGTATCCATGTTTGTCCCAATTGACATGCGAACTTTAATTCTATGGAAAATAGTGGATGAAAACTTTTCTTATGAAACCAAATCATCAATTCATTTATCCCAATAAGGAGAATGAGTTTACAGCTCCCAATCATGGAAAGAAAGAAAATAATTATAAGAATCCATTTTAATCTAATTGCCAGACAAACTTTGATTCTAAAAAAAAGAGGGAAAGAAGTTTTTTTTTATAAAACTAAAGCATTAATGTCATTTATCCCAATGAGGAGAATAAGTTTATTGTGCTCAATCATGAAAAGAAAAGAGATTATTATGTGAATCCATGTTTATCCTGATTGATAAACGAACATTAACTCTAAAAAATGTTGGAAAGAGAAGCTATTCTTATGAAACAAAAGCATCAATGTCCTTTATCCCAATGAGTAGAATGAGTTTATGGCATCAATTATGAGTAGAAAGGAGATTATTATGCGAATCTATCTTTGTCCTAATTGACATGATGAACTTTGATTCTAAAAAATGGTTGGAAGAAAAGCTTTTTAAATAAAACCAAACCATCAATGTCTTTTATCCTAATAAGAAGAATGGGTTTATGGTGCCTTATCGTGAAAAGAATAAAGATTGTTTTGTGAAAACATGTTTGTCCCAATTGACAGACAAACTTTAATTTTAAAAAAGGGCAAAAAAAAAAGCTTTTCCTATGAAACCAATCCATTAATGTCATTTATCCCAATAAGTAGGATGAGTTTATTGTGCTCAATCATGAAAGGAAAAGAGCTTATTAGTCTATCTTTGTCCTAATTGACAGATGAACTTTGATTCTAAAAATTAGTGGGAAGAAAACTTTTAAAATGAAATGAAAGCATCAAGGTCATTTGTCTCGATGAGGAGAATGAGTTTATCATGCCCAATCATTAAAAAAATAAGATTATTATGTGAATCTGTGTTTGTTCCAATTGGCAATCAAACTTTAACTCTAAAAAATGGTGGAAAGAGAAGCTTTTCTTATGAAACCAAAGCATCAATGTCACTTATCCTAATGAGTAGAACGAGTTTATGGTGCCCAATCATGAAAAAAAAAGGGAGATTAAGTGAATTTGTCTCTGTCTTAATTGATACATGAACTTTTATTCTAAAAAATAGTGGAAAGAAAAGCTTTTTAAGTGAAACCAAAGCATCAATGTCATTTATCCTAGTGAAGAGAATGAGTTTATGGTGCGCAATCGTGAAAAGAAGGGAGATTATTATGTGAATCCATGTTTATCCCAATTGACAAACGAACTTTAATTTTAAAAAAAGGTCAAAACCTAAGCTTTTCTTATGAAACTAACGCATTAATATCATTTATCTTAATAAGTAGAACGAGCTTATGGTGCCCAATCATGAAAAAAAAAGAGATTATTATGTGATTTTGTATTTATCCCAGTTGACAAACAAACTTTAATTCTAAAAAATGATGGAAAGAGAAGATTTTCTTGTGAAACCAAAGCATCAATGTCACTTATCCTGATGAGTAGAATGAATTTATGGCACTCAATCATAAAAAGTAAGGAGATTATTATGGGAATCGACGTTTGTCCCATTGTCAAATGAACTTTACTTCTAATGAAAATGGTAGAAAGCAAAGCTTTTCAAATGAAACCAATGCATCAACATCATTTATCCCAATAAAGAGAATGAGTTTATGCCGATCATGGAAAAAAGGATATTATAATGTGAATCTGTGTTTGTCCTAGTTGACAAACAAGCTTTAATTCTAAAACATGGTGGAAAAAAAGCATTTCTTATGAAACCAAAGCATCAGTGCCATTTAAGTGCCATTTATCCCAATCAGTAAAACAAGTTTTAGGCACCCAATCATGAAAGTTATGTGAATCTGTGTTTGTCCTAATTGACAGATAAACTTGATCTTTAAAAATGGTGGAAAAAAAACTTTTTAAATAGCTTTTTAAATGAAACCAAAGCATCAATGTCATTTATCCCAATCAGAGAATGAGTTTATGGTGCCCAATCATGAAAAGAAAAGAGGTTATTATGTAAATTCGTGTTTTTCCTAATTGACAAACAAACTTTAATTCGAAAAAATAGTTATAAAATAAGCTTTTCATATAAAACCAAAGCATCAATGTCGTTTATCCCAATGAGGAGAATGAGTTTATTGTGCCCAATCATGAAAAAAAGAAGATTCTTATGTGAATCTGTATTTTTTCCTAATTGACAAATGAACTTTGATTTTAAAAAATGGTGAGAAGAAAAGCTCTTTAAATGAAAGCAAAGCATCAATATCCTTTATTACAATTAGTAGAATGAGTTTATAGTGCCCAATCATGAGAAAAAAGGAGATTATTATGTGAATCCATCTTTATCTTAATTGATAGACGAACCTTGATTAAAAAAATGATGGGAATAAAAGCTCCTTGAATGAAACCAAAGCATCAATATCATTCATACCAACGAGTAGAACGAGTTTATGGCACCCAATCATGAGAAGAAAGAAGATTATTATGTGAATCCATCTTTGTCCTAATTGATAGACGGACCTTGATTCTAAAAAATGATGGGAATAAAAGCTTTTCTTATGAAACTAAAGTATTAATGTCATTTATCCTAATAAGGCTAATGATTTTATGGTTCACAACCATGAAAAGAAAGGAGATTATTATGTGAATTTGTCTTTGTCCTAATTGACAAACGAACTTTGATTCTAAAAACTGGTGGGAAGAAAAAGTTTTTCCAATGAAACTAAAGCATCAATGTCATTTATCCTAATAAGGAGAATTAGTTTATGGCACCCAATCATGAAAAGAAAGCAGATTATTATGTAAATCTGTGTTTGTCCTAATTGATAGATTAACATTGATTCTAAAAAATGTTGGGAAGAAAATCTTTTCTTATAAAACCAAAGCATTAATATCCTTTATCTCAATGAGGAGAATGAGTTTAGGGCTCCCAATCAAGAAAAAAAGAGATTATTATGAGGATCCATGTTTGTCACCATGATTAATGAACTTTAACTAAGGAAATTGATGGAAGGAAAAGCTTTTCATATGAAACCAATGCATCAATTCACTTATTCCAATGAAGAAAATGTGTTTATTGTGCCCAATCATGAAAGGAAAAGAGATTATTATGTGTATCCATGTTTATCACAATTGATGGATGGACTTTAATTATAAGGAAAATGGTGGACAAAAGCTTTTCTTAGGAAACCAAGCATCAATTCATTTATCCCAATAAGGAGAATGAGTTTACGATTCCCAATCAAGAAAAGAAAGGAGATAATTACGTGAATATATCTTCATCCGAGTTGACAAACAAGTTTTAGTTCTAAAACTGGTGGAAATAAAAGTTTTTTTAAGAAACTAAAGCATCAGTGTCATTTACCCTATTGAGTGGAATGATTTTATGGTGCCTAATCATGAAAAGAAAGGAGATTATTATATGAATCTGTATTAGTCTCTATTGATAGATGAACTTTAACTCTAAAAAATGGCTGAAAGAGAAACTTTTGCTATGAAACCAAAACATCGATGCCATTTATCCCATCAGTAGAACAAGCTTATAGTGCCTAATAATTAAAAGAAACGAGATTAGTATGTGAATCTGTGTCTATCTTAATCTACAGATGAACTTTTATTCTAAAAGATAGTGGGAGGAAAAGCTTTTCTATTGAAACCAAACCATCAATACCGTTTATCCTTATCACGAGAATGAGTTTATGGTTTTTAATCATGAAAAAAAAAAGAGATTATTATGAGAATCCATGTTTTTGCCATTGTTAGAAAAACTTTTCTTCTAAGCAAAATGGTGGGAAGAAAAGCTTTTAAATGAAAGCAAAGCATCAATATCATTTATCCCAACGAGAAGAATGAGTTTATCGTGTCCAATCATGAAACAAAAGGAGATTATTATGTGAATCCGTCCTTTACCTAATTGACCGATGAACCTCAATTTTAAAAAATGGTGGGAAGAAAAGCTTTTTTTATGAAATCAAGCATCAATGTCATTTATCCCAATTAGGAGAATGAGTTTATGGTTTCCAATCATGAAAAGAAAGGAGATTATTATGAGACTCCACGCTTGTCCCATTATCGGACAAACTTTACTTCTAAGGAAAATGGTGGAAAGAAAAAGTTTTTAAATGAAACCAAAGCATCAATGTCATTTATCCCAATAAGGAGAATGAGTTTACAGTGCCCAATCATGAAATGCAATGAGGTTATTATGTGAATGTGCATTTGTCTCAATTGACATATGAACTTTAATTCTAAAAAATTATAGAAAAAGAAGCTTTTCTTATGAAACCAAGCATTAATGTCATTTATCCCAATGAGTAAAATGAGTTTATGGTGCCCAATCATGAGAAGAATGGAGATTATTATGTAAATCCGTCTTTGTCCTAATGTACAAATGAATTTTGATTCTAAAAAATGGTGGGAAGAAAAGCCTTTTAAATGAAGCCAAAGCATCAATGTCATTTATACAAATGAGGAGAATGAGTTTATTGTGCCCTATCATGAAATGAAAGGAGATTATTATGTCAAAACATGTTAGTCCCAATTGACAAACAAACTTTAATTATAAAAAATAGTGGAATGAGAAACTTTTTCTTATGAATTATAGACACCTCATTTTGTCCGGACCAGTTTTTGGTATCCTAGGAGTTAGGTAAAAGACGACAAAATCAAACAATAAAAATAAACTACATACCCTGATCCATATCTCAGTTGACTAACAAATCTGACCTGATATTTAGGCTACTAAAAAACAAAATCCTGAAGAATGGAATCAAGAGTGCCAAGAAGCTTTCGATAAGGTCAAACATTACCTTTTGAACCCTTCAATACTTGTGCCACCAGTGCCTGGATGACCACTAATCATGTATCTATAATCCTAGACAAGTCGATGGGTTATGTATTAGGACAGCATGCTAAATAAGGAAAGAAAGAACATGTTGTTCATTACTTGAGCAAAAAGTTTATAGAATATGAAAATGATTATTCATATGTAGAGAAACTATGTTGTGCTTTAGCTTGCACAGCCCGAAGGTTAAGGCAATCATATTATACCACACTAAATGGTTAATCGCCAAGCTTGATCCCTTTAAGTATTTGTGTGAAGCCCCTGCCTTGTCTAGGAGGTTAGCCAGATGGCAAGTTATGCTTTCTGAATATGACATCATGTATGTGAACTAAAAAGCCATTAATAGTAGTGCAATAGTAAACTTTTTGGCAAGTCAAGTCATAGATGACTATCAACCTTTAAACTTCGAGTTCCCTGAAAAAGATTTGATGTGCATATTTGAGGTAGAGAACATTATTAAGTGTGGGTCATCATGGAGAATGTACTTTAATAAAGCTTTAAAAGCACTGGGGTATGGAATTAGGGCAATTCTCATCTCACCTGAAGGAAACCATTACCCTTTCACAGCCAAATTAAACTTTAACTACACTAACAACATAGCCGAATATAAGGCCAACATCATAGGACTCCAAACAGCCATTGAAAGGGGTATTCCAACATTGTAAGTATTTGGAGATTTAGCCCTTGTCATTTACCAACTGAAAAGAGAATGGCAAACACATAATGCTAAACTGATCCATTATGGGAATTTGATATCAAAGCTTAGGAAAGAGTTTGATGATATTAGCTTTCAACATCTACCTTAAGAAGAAAACCAAGTCACTGATGCCTTGGCCACTTTATCTTCTAGGTTTAAAGTTAATTGAGAATCAAACTTTGCTCCTATCCAATTGAGTATTTATTTAACCCCAACACATTGCCAGAATGTTGAAAAAGAGAGAGACGATTTACCATGGTACCATGACATCTTTCCATACATCAGGAATCAACAGTACCCTGAAGGTGCCACTGAAGCTGGTAAGAGAACCATCAGACGATTAGCTATGAACTTCATTTTAGATGGTAAGATTTTGTATAAGAAGAGCTAAGACCAAGTGTTATTCCAATCTGTGGATGCCTTCGAAGCCAAAAGAATACTTGAAAAAGTTCATGAAAGGATTTATGGTATGCAAACTAATGGACACCGAATAGCAAGGCAAGTTATACGATCAAGCTACTATTGGCTAACTTTTGAAAATGATTACATTAACTATGCTCGAAAGTATTATAAATGCCAAATCTACATTGACAAAATCCATGTCCCACTAATACCCCTACATGTCATGATAGCTCCATTGCCTTTTTCTATGTGGGGCATGGACATGATTGGACCAATTACCCCTAACGCTTCTAATAGGCATCGCTTCATTTTGGTCGCGATTGATTATTTCACCAAGTGGGTAGAGGTAGCTTTTTATGCCAATGTAACCAGATCTGTCATGTGCAAACTTGTGAAATGGGACATCATTTATAGATATGGTTTTCCTGAATAGATTATCACAGATAATGCATGTAATTTGAAAAATAAGATGATACAAGTAGTCTACTCTTTGTTCAAGAATCAACATCAAAACTCCATCCCATATCATCTAAAGATGAACAAAGTAGTTGAAATAGCCAACAAGAATATTAAGAAGATAGTTGAAAAGATGGTTGAGACGTACAAGGATTGGCATGAAAAGTTGCATTTGCCTTACACGCCTGTCACATAGCAATATGAACTTTTATGGGTGCCACCTTATTCTCTTTGGTCTACGGCATAATGGTTGTCTTACCAATTGAAGTTGAAATCCCTTTGCTCAGAATCCTGATAGAATCCCAACTTAAAGAAGCCGAATAGGTTAAGAGCCGATATGAGCAGCTTAATATCATCAAAAAGAAAAAAAAATCAAAGCCTTCTATCATGGCAAATGTATTAAAAGCGCATGATGAGAGCCTATGACAAAAATGTATGCCCTCATCAATTCTGAGAAAGTGACTTGGTATTCAAACAAATTCTCCTGATCCATAAAGATGCTCGATAAAAATAGACCCTAAAGTGGGAAGGACCATTTATGGTGAAACATGTATTTTCTAGAGGAGGCCTAATCTTAACCGAGATGGATGGCAATGACCTACCCAATCTTGTAAACTCTGATTCTGTTAAAAAATACTATGCTTGAAAAGACTTTAGGACGAAAACCCTAAAGGCTGCTTCATTTGTCCTTTGTCTACCACTAACCAAAAACACATAAAAAAAGATAAAAACAAAAATAAAAAATAGCTTAAGTTAAAAACCTGAAAGGGTAGCTTAAGCAACTAGACCTTATTCCTCTAATCAAACCAAGTCATAACCTAACCCATTTATTTTATGCTAACCAAACCCCACTAAACCTTATCCATACTTGCACTCAAAAAATGGAAACTACCTAACTTTAAGGCCTTAATTCCACCATAAGCAATCTAAAGGATCTTATTATGAGTCCCCAACACCAAAAGAATCAATTTCTTGAAAGAAATCTCCAAAAGCACTCAGTAGAGAATTCATGTCATCAGTGTCAAAGCCAGTCGACCAAGAAGATTACTCATATCCCTTTTGTATTTCCAAACCTTCCATAATCTTATAAGTTTGTCATAATTTATACCATTCTTCTTTGAATATAATATTACTTGATTTCTTGTAGAATATTTTCATAGCACTGCATTTCATATTGCATCATGATTATTATTTAATTGATAATGCTTGATAAACAAACAAAATTAATAACAAGATTTCTGAGCATTACTTCAAAAGATAAAACTCTGTAGGAATTTTATTTCATGTTTAAATACCAAGAATGAACTCTTGAGGCTATAATTTGTCTTGCCTTGGGACCCCACATCTAGAGAATATGCTTAAAACCTCATTAGTAAGTGATCACAAAGAAGGGACAACCTTAACATTTAAAGCCTCCAAAAATCTAGAGTGAGATTGATAAACCTAGGCAAAAGGCCACCTCAATAATGCCAAAGCAAGCCCAAAACCAACCATCAAATTTAGCCTTTAAAGTCATTACCCTTGCATCATTTAAGCAGGCATTCGCATCTCCATGCATTATGCAGCATTTAACATCCTACAGGTATCAGCTCTCGTATAGAAGTCAAATTTATAGGTAACCTAAGGTACAATTTTTTTATTTTAAAAACTTAAAAAGGCCTCAAGTATCTTTGACCTTATAAGCTTAATGAAAATCATCCAAGAGAAGTATCCCAAACTTATTTTCCTTCAGTCCTCAAAAAACAAGATGCTTCACTACCTTAAAGCCCACACAAACTGGTGGCAACTATCTACTTAGGTCCTCAAGGAGCAGAATGCTTCCCTACCTTAAAGCTCACACAAACTGGTGGCAACTACCTACCTTGATCCTCAAAGAGTAGAACATTTCCTTACCTTAGAGCCCACACAAATTGGTAGCAACTACTTACCTCAATCCTTAAAGAGTATGACATTTCTCTACCTTAAAGCCCACACAAGCTGGTGACAACTACCTACCTTGATCTTTAAAGAGTAAGATGTTTCTCTACCTCAAAGCCCACACAAGTTGGTTGCAACTACCTACCTTGATCCTCAAAGAGTAAGACTTATCCTTACCTCAATGCCCACACAAGCTGGTAAGTTGATGGAAACTACCTACCTCGGTCTTCAAAAAACAAGATGCTCACCCAAGCTAGTGGCAACTACCTATCTTAGTCCTCAAAAAGCAAGACACCTATTAAAACCCATACAAGCTAGTGGCACCACATAACCTACCTCAGTCCTCAAAGTGTAGGAGATCTTCTTACCTTAAAGCACACACAAGCTAGTGGCACCTATTTACCTTAGTTCATAAATAGTTGGACGTGTTTTTTCACTTACTAAAAGCCTACACAAGTTGGTGGCACTTGTCTACCATAGTCCACAAAAAGCTAGACGTCTTTTTTTACCTACCTCAAAGCCCACACCTATTTAAAAAAATAAAAAAAAAACCTAGTAGGGGGTTAAACCCTATAAAACTTATCAAAATCTTGTTTATTGCAAGTTGTTTAATCCATCTTGACATGATACTAAATAACTCTCCACTTTTTAATAGGCACACAAATCCATCATCCCATCCGAATAAAATGGTGTCTATTTGTCTTTGCCTTATTCCTAATACTTATCAACGGCCAAAGAGGGTAGCTATGACACCTCATTTTGTCTGAGGTAATTTCTTACATCCTAGGAGTTAGGTAAAAGATGATAAAATCAGAAAATAGAAATAAAAGCTGAGGGATGATTGTTGGGTGCCATGTTGTTGGGTACTATTAGGCGATGTGGTGCTAGGCAAAAATATTTTTTAGGGAAAGTTTAAAATGCCTATGGTCTGTATTAAAGAAAAAAAATAAAAACGAGGCATCAAAGGTCACTTTTAATGGTGTCAACAAGGTCATTCAAGTGAATACACAAATAAATTTCCCGTTGTTTGCGACCAAGTTAAGGTAAATCAAGAAGCCATAGGAACTTATAAGTTATATTAGGGCACAAGTATTGATACGAGTCTTTTATGATGAAAAAAACTTGAGTTTTCATGTATAGTATCGATACAAGAGGGTTGGTTATTAAAACCCAAGGTGTGGTATCAATACCTGGCATGATTGTATCGATACAAACCTTGGCAATAGGTAAAGTTATGATTTTTGGCAAAATGTATTGATACACAAGCATGAGTATCAATACAAACCCATGGAGTATCGATGCAGGCCTCTAAGTCTCGAGATTGAAAACATTTTTTGCTCTTAGTATTGATACATAGTTCATTGTATTGATACTCAGGAGCAAAGAGTACCTTGCATATCGATATAACATGTTTTATATTGATACACCAAGGCATTTTTGCTTAACTCGAGCCACTTTTTAGCCTTTGAAACCCTGATTTAAAAATATTTTTGCACTAAGCAATTATCATAAATCATAACAAACCTCAACTATAGGCTCATCAATGGATTCAAACAAATTTTTAGAGCCTAAAAAATCAATGATGATGGTCACTTTTATAAGATATATGGGTGTAAGAGGGTATGGTAGGCATATCTCCGGTTGTAGATTGTCATAGCCTTTTTCCCTTCTTGCTCAACGTCGTATAACCAATAAAAAGAGAGTCAGCTGAGCATGGTAGCTGGATATATTCCCTGGTCCAGGAGAGAAAAAATCAAAAAGGCCCTTGCCTTATTTTCTAAGGGCATTGGCTAAGTATTAATTAAAAGAGAAACTTTTCAACAATGAAAAACTCTCAAGCAGCTATCTTAGAAAAAACTTTCAACTATCAAAAAAGCTCTCTAGTAATCTTAGAAAACTCTTCATCCATCCCTATAAATCATTTAGCCACTCTAGCTTCAAAAACTCACCAAAAATGTTATTTTATTACCTCAACCAACGCCCATTCTGATAGCTCCTTAAAATCATTGCCAGAATACCTTCAAAAACTTAACCTTTCACAAATTTTCATTTTCAAAACACCTTATCAGTAGCCATGTTACTAGAAAAACTCTTTTCTTTCACCTTTTTTCTTGTTAAATAATAGCAAAAAGAGCAAAGGGATTGATCTTAAAGTTACTGCTTTAAGAAAAGAGCAAAGTTTAAGCTTTTGCTGGTATATCTTTATTTTGTTTGATACACTTTCTGTTTTTAATCATCCATTTTATTTTACTGAGCCTTCAGGCTACCATGACACTCTTAATAGTCTCATGCATCTTTATTGCCTTGGTTGTGGTAGTCCTAGGATCTAGATGACCTTCTTGACACCTTAATGTTATAGGATATATATAAACTCACCACACTTTATTTTCATCATTACACAGCCTCTATTCATGCATATTTTGCCATTTTTTTTTTCATATTCATATATCCATTTCAAATTTAAATGGTCACCTTGACATGCCTTAGGTATGTTCAAACATTTTCTTATGTTTTAAGGAGTCTCATGAAATAAAAATGCTATCTTGACAACTCTAGCATCCAACCCCTTGTTTAAACATGTTCATATCATTTCCATGCACCTTATTTATCATTATTTTGCCTTTGTGTCACATATTTTCATGTCAAAATATCATCTTCATATATTTACATGTTTAACTTATGTTTATCTTTGTATGTGCTACATTTTGTTCATGATATCCCCATCAAAATGCTTGCTTGTTTCTTAAAACTTGATTTTTAGAAAAATCTCCAAGTTAAGTTCATGCTACCTCTAATAGATGAAGAATAGCATGGACTTAATGCTTTCATTAAATTGGTCTCCCACTCTTGGGGGTAAATCAACGTTTTAGCTCTAGATTCATGGTGAAATGAGTTCATTTTTCAAAAAATAGAAATCATTTTTAGTATTGATCTTGAGCCTTGTGTTCCTTTTTGTACATGGTCAACAGGTTGTTTCATCATCCCAAACTACTACGGGATTATGGAATAAACTTGTGAAGCCCATTTTACTTTCTATCACACATGTTTAAACATCCTAGACCCAAGCCTATCTTTAAAAAAATAAAAATATCGAATAATCCCCTGGTTTTTGCTCTGGTAGCACTCTAGTTCAAACTTGAAAAATCATTTTCAAACCATAAAATATTTTCTTTGATTTTTCTAATATGTTTCCTTTAAAGGGCATCGAATTACCTTTCTAACGATGTCTTATTTGTCCTCGGATCACCCTGGATGAGGGAGTTATGATTTTTCAAACCTTTATTGTCCGAAACCACTGGAACTAGCATGTAACATTCTGTTTAGCCTATTTCAGCCCATCAGATGATTTTTATGAAATTTCTATATATTTTCCCAAAAATTTCACAAAATTCCTTTTTTAGAATGCTATTATTTATGATATAACGATCCTAGATAAGCTTGGAATGATTTTGAAAAATTCATTATGCCTTTTTTAATTGTACATGCTGCCAGTGTTGAGATGAACCTCACTTCAAAAATTGATTCTACCTAAAAAGTGATTTTCTAAAATTTTTAAGATATTGTTATATTTAACCATGTTAAGCTACCTTTCCAATGGTACTTTATTTACCCTTTGAAGCTTTCAGATGTACCTAAAAAGATGTGAGAATAGAGGGGACATAATGTTCTCCCCTAATTTTAACCTAATTTTCAAATTTCCTTTTATCAAGATGTTCGGACATCTCAAAATGCATCTGGTTGATTTCCCCATAACATCAACCCATTTTGACTCAGATCAAGATTAAACTACAAAAAATAGGATTTCATATTAAAATTTTCACTAGTGGAGATACTCTAAATCCACTATTCAAAGGGGATACTCTAACCTTTTTTTAATTAAAGTTTAAATTTCCACCTTGTTCTTGAGTGTTTTCCTAACATAAGGGACACCCCACTACTCTTAGGGGATACTTGAACCTCATCTTTTAAAGAAAAGATACAAATTCTTTTCTTTATTCTTAAATATTTTTACAAATTTATTTTAGGGGATATTCCAACCTCGCTTTTACCTTAAAAATTTAAAATTTTTTCTCTTTCGGATGCCTGAAAACTATTTTGATAGAAATCATCTTTCTTCTTTAAATTACCGCTAAATCCATATTGGTCTCTAAAATTATCATCTCAGTTATTCTTCAATAATCAAAGGCAATTATGAGATACATTTCGATCATCCCTTTTTTTTACATTCTTTTGTTTATGATTGCTTGTTATTATATTTCTTATTTTTTGTCTTGCTAACTACTTTTATAATGATTATTGTGCATCCATATTTAAAATTTAGTTTCCAATAAAATTTACGAGGTGATACTTCGTGTTGGTATCTCTCCAATGCCTAATACAAAACATGCGATTTTTTTGAATCCAATTCGGACATCGTTTTCACCAAAATCCCTATATTCCTCACATCTTCGAGGTGCATAGGTGATCTAATTTTCTTTAAAAAAAACCTGGATTTCCATTTTTTAAAACTTCATGCATTAAAGAGAATTATATCTAAACAAAGACCAAATGGAACCAATTTAACCAAAACCAAAGTGAGATATAGTTAGTATAGGTACCGATTTTAGGCATCATGGGGATACTAGTCCTTTCTACATGTAAACAACTCCTCAGCCCAACCAACCAATCTTTAGACTTCATAAACCTTGAAATCAGTGTTTTAAGTTTCGTAACTCGTGATATTATTTTTAATAGGCATCCAATCTTGCCTATCCTAAAATGATTAGTAGTGACTCTAAGTTTATGGGCATTTCATGATGGCCATTCGAGACTAGTTGGATGAGCGACTCATCCAACGGTCTCTACCCCTTTTATATTATCATGCGTAATCCAAATCCTAATCAAGGGATAGCTCAAAGGCTTGAATACAACCAACCATCATTTATTTTAAGTCAAGTGTGCTATGCCTTTTGAATCCTCTAAAGTTTTAAAGATCGGGCACGTGGCAACAGTTATGAAACTTAAAAAGTTGATTCCAAGGTCCATATGGTCCAAAGATTCATCTGTTGGGTTTAAGAGTTGGCTACGTGCAAGGATGTACAAACATCTATATGACACGCATAATCAGTACCTGCTAGCCATGTTTTACATTAGTTTCAGTTTTTTCAATTTTAACTTGTCATAATTTTGATGTAATCCCCTTTTATGCATGAATTTGTTATAAAATTGTAAATCTAGGATTTAAAGAAAATTTTAAATCTCGTATGCGTCTCTAAGAAGTAGGGAACATATAGATTTTTTTATGAAAATGATCTTTAGATTTAATTATCGAAATTGAATATTTTGTGTCAAACACTGAAGAGATACTAACGTGGAACATTGACTTATAATTTTCAAAAATGATTCGAAAATTTGAATGTAAAATGGACACCATAAAAAAATGTGTTAGTACGACGAAAATGAGTATAATAAATATTGCATAAAAATAAACACACCAAAAGCATAAAAATAAGGGATGGTCAGCATGTATCTCATCATTATCTTTAATTATTAAGGAATAATGGGATAACAATTTTAAGATGCATTTAGACTCAGTGGTTGCTTGAGGTGTAAAAAAGAATGTTTTGATCAAAAGGCCTAGGGAGGTTCAAGGGAAAAAATTTAGATTTTTTGAGTGAAAAATAAGGTTGGAGTATCCGCTATGGTTAAGATTTTAGATACTTTTGAAAAGATGTTTTGATTAAAAAGCCCAAGAATGTTTAAGAGAAAATTTAGATTTTTGAGTGAAAAGCAAATTTAGAGTATTTTTTCAGAAGATGGGATTGGAGTATCCTCAAATGAAAAGCAAGTTTAGAGTATCCCTTCAGAAGATGGTGAAAATAGGTTTTTTAAAATTAAAATCGAAAACTCAAATAAAATATAAAACTAAAAAGGAATTATTTTTAATGAAAATAGGTATTTTAAAATTAAATATGGTAAT
>JAQSVH010206075.1:4980-15468 GCA_029448705.1 Adansonia digitata
ATATATTTAAAAGTCATTTAGCCATATCCATATTGCAGTCTGTCTCGAATGTAGATATTATGCATGAATGCCTAAAAAAAATGAAAATTTCAAATAATATAAGGTAGTAATGAGCACTTTCTTTAACTTTTATTTTTTTTTTCATTTGAGGAAAAAGAATTCTAATTAACTTTGCTCTTAATTAAAAAATAAATATCATGTAGATATTATGCATGAATGCCTAAAAAAAAAAGAAAATTTTAAATAATATAAGGTGGTAATGAGCACTTTCTTTGACTTTTATTTTTTTTCATTTGAGGAAAAGGAATTCTAATTAACTTTGTTCTTAATTAAAAAAATAAATATCAACCATTGAATCAAATGCTCAAATGCATTCCTTCGAATTTTTAACGGTGTCAATTAGGGATGACAATATTTTGGACAATTTCTTTTTTTTTTTAATATTCAAATCCACATAAGTACTTTAAAATTTGAATATATTTATTATTCGTTTTGAATCTGTACATTACTAACTGAATCTAGCTTTAAATTAAATAATATTATTTGTCATATATTTGAATTCGCTGAAAATCTGAATTTTATAAGTAGCTAATCTTGGAAGCCAAGGTTCTATTCTTTCCATGAACAAAAACTTTTTTATATTTTACCAATAACTGAATAACAGATTCAAAGAAGTAACGTGGATTTAGGTAGTGAATTCAAATATCTAAAATAAAAATAAAAATTCAGATAATAGATATCTAATGATTTATATTTGCATCTATTTCGAATCCGCTATAGATAGTATTTTTAATATCCCAATTCATTTTAGCTTTGAATCCACAATATCCAGTTTACCTTTGTTCGCCCACAGATCATTGGCTTCCTGGCGATGCATGTCTTGGAAGTGGCAGTTGTAGCCTAGCTCTCATAATGTTGAGACCAAGACTGCTCTGAAACTGGCTTTCTTCATCAACAATGTGAATACGGAATTTAAATTGCAATTATAGGTGCATTGTCAATCGTATTACGTTTATCGTGGTTACAAACGTAGTAAAATATTATTTCTGTCATTGTGATTATAATATTTTTTATTTTGTAGAATTTACTATAAAATATAATAATTGTAACTATAGTCATAAAAATTCAGTTATAATGATTTTTAAATAGTTTAACAATTTAAACTATAGCTCTCATAATGTTGAGAGCAAGATTGCTTTTGAACTCGCTTTGATCATCGACAATGTGAATAGGAAATTTAAATTGTGATTATAGATGTATTGTCAATCATATCATATTTATCATAATTGTAGGCATAGCAAAATACTATTTCTGTCATTGTGATCATAATATTTTTTTTTTTCATTTTGCACAATTTACTATAAAATATAATAATTGTAAATATAGTCATAAAAATTCATTTTTAATGATTTTTAAATAGTTTAACAATTTATGAATTTTTATCTATGAATGAAAAAAATATATATTCATAAGTTGTAAATTGAATCTATAAAATATATTTTACAATAGTAAATTTAACGTTGCCAATCATTGACCATTCACAACCGAATTATGGTGAATCTTGCAACAAAAAAAAAAAATAACAAAATATTAAAATAACAACTATAATACTATATTGTAATTGCTATTTAAATCTTTGACATGAACTCCAAATTTAGCATGGGAGTATGGAAATCTTTTGGGAATTGAACTAGTCCATTTGAAAGTTTACGTACACAATGGATATATTTACATATATATATTAAATTTAAATTTTTTATGAAATTCAAAAGTAAATAAAATTAATTAGTTTTAGAAAAAATATCCTACACATTGCTAATGTAGTTTTTAGACTCCACAAATAGTGTTAACAGGATAACACATATCTCTTAAATATAATAAAAAACTAATTAAAATAAAAAAAACTAATTAAAAAGAAAAAATGGAACACATGGCAAACTCTTACCTATTTGAACGGTGTGCTTTATAGGATGAAAAAGTGGAATGATGTATAAAGGACAGTGAAAAGCAGAAAAAAAAATAAATTTTGAGTGTACTTAGTAAGAAGGAAAAGTAAGACAAAAAAATATGAAAGATTATCATTTTTCTCACCTATTAAAAAAATAAATCACTACAAATTTAAAAGAAAAGATGAAAGAAAATGAGAGTATTGTGAGTTAGTATGTATATTTATAAAATTACTAATCATTTTTTTAAATTTTATTTTTTTCATACTAATTTTAATTGGGTATAATAGTAAATAATTATTTTTCATTTTTTCCACTCATTTTTCAATTATATGAAATAATGGGTGAAAAGAAAATAATATTTGTTTCACTTTTCTATATTTCTTACTCAACACACTAATGGAAAGAAAAAATATAATATCTTTCAACCTTTCTTCTCCTTCAATTTTCCATCTTTCTAATTTTCTTTCTACCATATTAAGAAAAACCAAAAAGCTAAAAAAAATTTTACTATTATTGTATCAAATACCAATCTTTAATCCTTTGTTTTATATCGGTATAAGTTTATCAGTCTTTACGACAATTTAATTATTTTGTTTTAATATCGGGCTGAATGAGAATCAAAACATAATATATTTTTCACTCCTTTGGGAGTCATACGAGACAAAAGTGTGGTAATTTTGGTATTTCCAAAAAAGTTAATTAAGTTATTATATATTTTTTAATTTTATTATTACATTTTAATTATGTGCTTTAAATTTGCTTTTATAATCAACTAAAATTTTTTTTATTTATGTCAAATTAATTGTTTTTTATTTTTAAAAAAGTTACACAATTCTTTATAGGAAAAGAGAATTTGTCAAGAAAGGAGTTTTTTTTTTTTTTTTAACTTTGTTTTATATATTTTCTCAGCATACCCAGCTAACACTGTAGTTGGAGAGAGATTTAAAGATAAGGTAATTGTTTGATCAAATTGTTTTCATTTTATCAGTTAAATTTTTTGGATATTATATTATATCTATATAATATATTCCTCCCCCTCTTCTATCTCTCTCATTGCAGTTCATTCATTCTCTCTCTCTCTCTCTCTCTCTCTATATATATATATATTAAAGGAGATAATTCTGTGACTGTCATTTTCTCTTTATAATTTTAGTATTACGCATTTAATTAATTTATATTTTCAATTTTATATTCAACTCATATTGTAACAATAGTTTAAATTTGACATTGTGGTTCAAACAAAATTTTCAAGGATAGAGGTTCGTTATTAGGATAATGTATTTAAATTTCTTAAACGGACATTATTCACTATTTAATTTTGAAGATTTTATCTTATGAGTGTCGATTTCAAGTATAAGCCATATTTTGGAAGTTTAAGAACTATGAATGAGGGAGGACTCTGGATTATTAAGCTTAAAACTCAAATGATCTTTAAATTAAAAAAAATGGAAGATAATCAATTACAATCAAATATCAACTAAAACATGCCTTAATGCAAAATATTAAAAAGTCAATCTCTACCTAATTATCTTATACGAAATTTCAACAATTAAAATTGAGAATTTAATTTAAAAGTCTTATACTTTTAAGATATGTTGGATGAGTTTTATAATGTAAATCAAGATTCTTCATGCGTATTTAAAAATGAAAAAAAAATAGTAGTGTAAAAACACATAAATATGAATAATAAATATATTAAAATGGGATAAAGTCCTATTTATTCTTAAGATAGTGATCAAAGTTATCCATTGGATAAATGCAACTTTATTATTTTACTTTCTATTTTGATCAAAAATAGTCTAATTTTAAAACATTTTATAAAATTGTTATCTCATTTCCCTTACAAAATATTTTTTATATTTCAAAAATATCTGAGTTGGCTAAACAAAATTAAGTCACGAAATAAAACTTGAACTTAAACTCGTTCACTCATTTAAGTTAGATTTATTATTAAATATTAAAAATAGATTTTATATTTCAAACAAATTTTGAATTAAAATATATTATTTATTAATATAAGATGTTTTGAGTCTAATTTCAACCTAAAATATTATATTTATTGATGTAAGGATCGTCAAACTGCGTCCACCATGCGGTATTTTTTGCTTTAGATTAGTGCACGGATTGTCCTCACAATTTTATCTTTTGCAAAAAAGCACATCAATAGAGGAAGGGTGCTCTTTGCTTTATAAGCCACAATTTATATTCTTTGCTAATTAATATGGGATCATTGTCCCTTCCAACACTAGCCTTTAGTTTAGGGCATGGACTATGTTGGTTGAGTGGGTATGTTTACGTAATAACTTCGTGTTACTCGTTCATATACCAAGTTTCGTATATTTATGTAATAACTTGGTGTTACTCGTTCAAACGATGCCATTGTTCATGCAAAAATTGTTGGACTGTGCCCATTATTAAGTATTGTTTGCTTTGGAGCAATGTAAAGACTGTTCTTATGATTTTATTTTTTGAGAAAAGACACCTCAATAAGGGAATGATAGTCCTTACTTTATAAGCCACAGTCTATATTCTTGACTGATCGACGTAAGATCATTTTCCTCCTAACGATATTCAATACCTGAATCAAGTGAGTCAATCCCATAATCCGAGAGAATGGCATAACCAATTAATAATCAAATTGAAAACTATAACGATAAAATTATATACATTGAAATATGGAAATAATAAATTTAAACCATTCTTTTAAAAACTAAACTAAATTAATTTAATTTTTATCAAAGATTTCATGATATTAAAATATTATATTTTAAAAAGTCAAATTTCGCATCGCAGGATTACATTCCTAGCATTAAAGGAAGACTAGAAAACCATTGATTAAGACCCATGCATATATTTTCTCCTGTGTAGCTTAAAAGAATACCCAAAAGCCCAAGGAAAGATAGACTAATCCAATATTTCACTATATAAACCAACTTGTCAAATTTGACATACTTTGAATACTTTTTAAATAAAAGTAGAGGCTAGTTTAGATAATGATACAAAAGGGTAATTATATGTGGTAATTGGAGGGGCTAGATTGGGTATGAATATAATTATTTTGAATTAAAAGAAATTTGATTGATTTTAGATTCATGCTAGTCTTATGCACATTAACTATGTGGGAGAAGTTAATAAATAAATAAATAATAGGTAACAAAGCAAATAATTAAAAAAATAGAATATTGTAGAAATTTAAAATAACTACAAGCTACAAATTCTTAAAAGAGTAAAAAAAGTGGATTAACAAAGAAATGTTATTTTTTAAAAAGAGTAAATTATCGATATAAATTTAAAAATATATATGGTTTGTTTTATAATTTGATTTTTATGTATTTTTCTTACTAAATTAGTATTACTTTACCTGTAACACTAAATTTAGTCAAAGAAATTAATTTAGGTTCATATTAAGTTAGATTTGACATTATAATTATTTGGGTTCAAAATCAAATTATGAGTTAAATCAGACTAATTTAATTTCATAGATCAATTTAGTTTAAATTCGAGTTAATTTAAGTTTGAATATTTCGAATTTTGATTGTTAACATTTTTTGTCAAATCAGGCTGAATCAAGTTTAGGTTCAAACTTTATCAATGATAGGTGTACGACAAGGGACAATATTATTTTATCAAATAACTAATTTTTGTAACTCTTACAAAGCACAGAATTTATTAAATATATTCATAATATAAAACTATTTTCTTTTAAAATATATATATAATTTTTATTTATTATATATCTATACTATGTATTTTATCCCAGATTGATTAGTCAAGGATATGAAATGTAGCTTATAAAGCAAGGGTTACCCTTCCTTTATCGAGACGCCTTTTTTCAAATGACAAAACTATAAGGACAGTTTATGCATTACTTCAAAATAGATAATACGTTATAGCGAACGTAATTCAACAATCCTCGCATCAACAATAGTGCCTCCATGGGAACCCATTGTGGATCTGTAACAGCTCCATGCGAAAACACAATCCACACTATTGCCTAAGGGGCTAGTGTTAGGGGAAGGGAGGACAAGAATCTCACATCGATTAGTTAAGCATATAAACTGTGGCTTATAAAACAAAGTCACCAGCATCTTTCCTCAAGGAGTAAATCCATGAAGACAGTTTGTGCATTGCTCTGAAGTGAACAATACTTCATAACAGGTGCAGTCCAACAATCCTTACATCAATAATAATAAAAAAACTAATTTTTTTAATTTTTGTCACTTTGAGAATAGATTTTGCAAAAGATTGAAGCAGGGTGAGCTCATGACGCTGGGCCACGGAGGTAAGTAGTAGTAGAGGTGGCAATAGGGCGGGTTTGAGTAGATTTAGGTTGGGTCATTTCAAGTTCAAGATTTTTCGAGTTTGGGCTAATTCAAGTTCAAATCTATTTGGGTTCGAGTCTATTCAG
Source organism: Adansonia digitata (assembly GCA_029448705.1). NCBI lineage: Eukaryota > Viridiplantae > Streptophyta > Magnoliopsida > Malvales > Malvaceae > Adansonia > Adansonia digitata. The sequence continues at coordinate 11,338 of JAQSVH010206075.1, forward strand.
GTTCGGGCCTATTTGGGTTTGGGTTTGAATATATTTTACATCATTTTTTTATTTTATGTTAGACGTAATCACTTTTAGATAATTTTGAATTCTAAGCACAAGCCTGAATTTGGTCCGGTTCGACCGAAAAAAGTCTTAATTCGGTTTTATGGGCCTAGTTAAGGCCTAAAAAATTTTTGAATTCAAAGCTTAGGGCCGAATTTGGCTTAGCTGACCTATTTAAGTACTAATCATTATTTATAGTATTAAAAAGTTACTTTTATATTAATATTTACAGATTTTATAATTAAATTTAAATAAAAATATATTATTGTGTTTAAAAAAATACTGTTTCAAGTCGAGCGTGCTTAACACTTTAAAATATAAGACTTGGGCATGATCGAGTCAAGCTTATTGTGTTGGCAGGTTGTTTGCCCATGTGCAAGTCTAGTTACTAGTTTAACATGTGATTTTTTTTTATTTTTGATATGGTATTATCTATTATGGCCTTCCATATTTTTAAGTTATCTTATTACTTTGTTATATTATAATTAAACTCTAATTATCATTACTTGAAATAATAATAATAATATTCGAAGAAGTATTTAAAATTTTACTACTAACATGTATAAACTCTCAATATTTAATAAGTTTAACTAATTAAATTAAAAGAAAAAGTGATAAATGGATGATATACTTTATTGAAAATGCTTTCAAAGCTTATGATATGATTTACTTTATGATAAATTATAATTTTATCATATATAAACCTGTTAAGGATCAGGCTACCCACTCGGAATAATTGGGCCTGGGCCTGGGTTCTCATATTTTGTATTAGACTAGCCCGACCCAACTCGAAACACAGTGATTTTAAATTAAAATAACATTTATTTTATTTGAATTAATTATAAAATAAAAAATATCCATAAAAATATTTTTAATGTGATGAACAGTAATTCTAGCTTGAACAGACATGTCTAAGTACATTAAATAAAGACCTAAGCTTTGGATTTTAAAGAATTCGGGCAGCGGCCCGACTCAACCCATGAGCAGTTTTAATCACATATATAATATAAATTAAGTTTTTAATATTTAATTAAATTATATATGGTATTAATATTTAATATTTAATATTTGATTCATTTTTGATATGGTATTATCTATTATGGCTTTCATATTTTTTAATTTATCTTGTTAATTTGTTACACTATTATCATACTCTAATTATTATTACTTGAAATAATAATTATTATAATAAAATAAGAAAAAATTCAAGTATTTAAAATTTTACTACTAACATACATAAATTCTCAATAGTTAATGAGTTTAACTAATTAAATTTAAAAAAATATGATAAATCAATCATATACTTTATTGATAATATTTTCAAAGCTCATGATATGAATTATTTTTGATAAATTATTATTTTATCATATATAGACCTGCTCAAGGGTCATGTTACCCACTTGACCCAATTGGGCCTGGGCTGGGATTCTTATATTTTTGGTTTTGTTAGCTCAACAATGATTTTAAATTGAAATAATATATATTTTATTTAAATTTAATTATAAAATATATAAATATTAATAAAAAATATTCTTCAATATAATGAACAGTAATTCTGTCTTAAATAGGTGAGTTTGGGCGCATTAAATAGGAGCCTAAGTTGGGGATTTTAAAAAAGTTGGGGCCATAGCTCAGCCCAACTCATGAAAAAGGTTTAATCATATATAAACAATAAATTAAATTTTTAATATTTAATTAAATTATATATAGTATTAATATTTAATATTTAATATTTAATTTATTTTTGATATAGTATTATCTATTATGGCTTTTATTCTTTTTAATTTATATTATTACTTTGTTATACTATTATCATATTATAATTATCATTATTTGAAAAAATAATAATAATATTCCAAAAAGTATTTAAAATTTTACCAATTAGCAAATTTAATCATATTTAAAATATAAATTAAGTTTTAATATTTAATTAAATTATTAAAATAATATTAAAATAAAATTTAAAACTAAAGTTTTTTATTTATAAAAAAATATTTAATTATAATTTTTTATATTTATTTTTAATAATAAATTAGGGTTTGGGTTTGGGCCGGCTCAAGTTTAGTTCATTTCTGATTTAAATTTTTTCCGGCGAGTTTTTTAGTTCGTGTTCATTTTGCCACCTCTAAGTAGTAGTAGGCTAGGCAATCTGAGAAAAATTTAATGAATGGACAATTGGGCTTGGTTATTGGTTGCTTAATAAATGAAATAAAATTAACTAATAAAAAAAATTAAATATCAATTGCATAATTTTGATATTAAATAAGTAAATATAATAAATAATTAATAAAAATACATATATTTATTTTAATGATTCAATTTTTAATATAAAAGTAAAATATTCAAGATACAAATTTTATCACTTAAAAAATTAATAAAAAATAATAAAGTTAATATAAAAATAATTTTATAAATTTTTATTGATTGAACGAGATTAGATAGTTTGATACCGGATTTTTGTTTCATTTCAATTTGAACGCTCCTTTTCATCGAGTGGAAACCCCAAAAGATATTAAAAATTTATGGACATGGAACAAAACATGTGATTGCATTGGCTAGTTTAATTGATTTATTCAAAAATTAAAGACTTATTCGATCCAATATTATATAAAAAGAATCAGAAATTGTTTGAATTGATCTAAAATCGGATTAACCGATAAAATATTAGAAAAACAGTTTCTTTTTTTTTTTGCAAATGAAAGAGCATGTAATTGATATATTAAGATTATATCATTAAACTAATTACATCTTTTTATTTATCATTTATTATATATAAAATTTTATTAATATTAAAATTATTTTAAAATATTTAAAATTTTATTTAAATAAACCAATTATTAAATTGACAATCGGAGATCACAATCGATTTGAAGTTCAATGGATTTGGTGACAAATAAAATTTCAGCGAGACGATATTTTTACCAAGTCACAAACAATATTTCAATGGCATCTTCTTGCTTGAGACCGATCGATCGACCGATCGATACCACGAGTATCAGACATTAGTACCCAACTATCACCCGGCAACTTTTGATTCTTAAAGTCAGAAAAAGTGGGCACAAAAGAGAATCATCATGTCTCTGGATACTAATTTTGTTATCACTTGGGAATCATTACAAAACATTCTTTATTCATATTTGATACCATATTTTTTTTCTTTAAATATAGAAAGGGTATGCTTTGGTTGAAGTTAATGAATTTTGGTTAAAAAATTCTTTGGATATTTGGTACCAATTTTGTTATCATGGGAATTATTTCAAAAGTTTTCTCATCTTCGTTTGAATTTTGATGATCAAATCTTAATTTTTCCAACTAATTAATATTAGTGTATGGCAATGCAATTTCTAAGGGTTATTATTGATACTTTAAGCTTGAACTTGCAACTTAATATAGTTGGTTAACGTAATTACTTTTAATAAATTTAAAATTTAAATTTCAATATTTATATATTTTTTATTTTTAAATTACGACTTTTCTTGTTAAAAAACACACTAAGCTCTAAATAATGTTCATTAATATTGTTCTCTTGGCCTCGCACATTATCTGAGATGTATAAATGAAATTTGCTTTCAACGTCAAACAAAAATGTGGACATGACAATTAATTAACCTACATTATTCAAAATGAAGATGTGGTGTCTCACTTTTTCAATTCAAACTTAATCATTGTAGCATATGCAGCAAAAAGGGGAAAAAACGGTGTTGCTAGAATAATAATATGCCTTTTTCTTTTTGGATTTTGTGAATTGTCAATGATAAGTAGTATGATTATAGAACCAAAATAAATAGAATATATAATCTTTTCGCTTTAGAAAGATTCTTCTTTGCTACCTAAAGGCAATCTCCCTGCATGCCTATAAACGCACCATTTCGTGTGCTCCCAATCCCGTGTAGTTCATTGTCCCTTTTAGCCAATCATTCATATAAATCAATAGCTCTAATAAATTTGATCTCTAAATTAACTTGTTTCTTTCTCAAAAATGAGGGGCGAAAAATTTGTTAAGATTGGTCAAGTTATGATTGTGCTCATACTTATTGTTCTGAGTGGAATTTGGGCTCCAATGATGATGGCATTAGGAAGAGCAAT
>JAQSVH010206155.1:4422-15464 GCA_029448705.1 Adansonia digitata
TTTTAATCTAAAAAGTAATATTTATTGGATAAATTAAAGAAAATCTTTTAGATTCTAAACCTAATTTGAATTAGACTCGACTCAAAAGATTGAATTACTATTCAAATATTAATAAAAAATTATTTTATGTTAATATTTATATATTTTATAATTAAATTTAACTAAAAATATTTTTTATTGTTAAAAGGTAAATCAAGCCTAGCCGTGCAAATACCTTAACTCATGGACAAGTCTAATCCGAATCCACTAAATATGCAAATTTTTTAAATTATTTTTTTAAAAAATAAAAAATTTATTAAAATTATCTTTAAAAAATAGAATATAAATTAAATAAAAATTAAATATATGAATGGATATCGGATTTGAATATCTATTAATATGAATAAAACATATTCAAATATCCAATACTATTTAAACAAATCAAAACGGATTAGATAACAAATATCTAAGAGTTAATATTTGAATCCATTACGAATAATAAATTTAATATTGTAATCCGCAAAAATAGACTAACTAGTGTTAGATATCAAATTTTTTACTATCCATTCCCATTCTTAGGTCTAAGAGAGTTTCTTGCTCTTTTCACGATTTCTGCAGCTTTTTTGTTTAAGCATATAACATGCACAAGTTTTTTCTCCCCTTAATGCTAAAGAGCTCACGAGCTGAAATTAAAAAAAAATTATAAAAATTGAGATTTAAATTTATTAAATATCACGTCTTAAAAATTATGAATACAAAAATTTTATCCAAGTAATTGAGCTCTATCTATTAATTAAGTTTGATCCGTTAATTAGTGATTAAATTTGTTAATTGAGCTTAGATTATTGGACTAGGATAGAATTGTCAAGTTGGCCTATTTTTAATTGAATTAGATCTGGCCATGCCAAGCCTTCTGAGCTTAAGTCTCAATTTTATTTTTTAGCTGAGCTATTTTTGTTGAGCCCAAAGTTCTAAAAGATTCCAATCCATAAGTAAGAAATAAAATATAATAAAAAATTTATAAAAAAATTAAAAATAACAAAAATTAAACTTTTGATAATGTATTCCAATAGCAGATACCTAAAACTTTAGATAATGTATGGGGGAATTAATCGACGATGCTTTCTCATTTCCTGAAATTATGCTCAAAAATCTATATTTAATTTTGGATTTTCTTTTATAACATAACGGATTCAATGGTGTCATATTACAGTTGATGATTTTATACATTAATTGTTAATTTTCTGATTCATTGAGAAAGCTATTAAGTAGACATTCCAACAGCACATATATATTACTAAATGACAGGGAAGACATTTTTACATCATGCTCGAAATTCAACAAACTAAATCCTTAAACATTAGAAATTAATGCAATCGCTTCCATGGGAATGCATGATGCAGTAACAACAAACAGAAGGAAAAAGGATCTAAATTCTATAATAATGGATCCCACCCAGATCATTCTATCATATGGAACCTGCAGTACCAAGAACAACTAAACTTTAGAAGTCTAACTTTCTTTTTATTCCAAATCAATACTTCACTCGTCAATTCACCTATAAAAGAATAGGGTACAATTTCCTCAAGTTTTTACTTTGTGTTACAAAAATAGAGCTTTTTATTTTCGTAGTGAAAAGAAAGAATACCCTAAAAAATTTAAGTCAATTTATGTCAAGTAACTCAACCCTAAAGAATTAATTATTTGGCATTTCTTATATAACTTATTATAGTTGTGAATTATTTGGCATTCCGTATATAGCTTAATATAATTGTGAATTATAGATGACACTATTACTTTATTCCCTGCTTAAAAAGAAGTAGCAACCTCAATTGAAGCAGCCGAATTTAACGATCGGAACCTGCGGTGTTATTTCCCCATACATTCATGAACACCCATTCAAAGCTGAACCATTTGAAATTTTAATTTTTGACTTCTTTAATCATGGCGTTAGACAAGGGTTAAACAAAGTTTGATAAAGTCGATTTTACCATTGATTAGAAGGGGAAGAAAAAAAATCTATATACGGGCAGTGAAGAGGTTGCCTAAGAGCAGAACCAAAAGCCCAGTTTGTAGAGAAGATTAGGGAAAATGGGGTCACCAATGACCTCCTTCTTTGTTACTCTTCTAGTGCTTGCACTGTCTCTCAGCTTACCTTCTGAAACCACTGCAGAATACCCTTACTCATCTCCTCCTCCACCTCCTCCTAAGCAGTACCCACCACCAACCTACCACTACAAGTCACCCTCTCCTCCTCCTCCGGTATATTCTCCACCACGACCACCAAAGAGGCCTTATAAGTACAAGTCTCCACCCCCACAACTCCAGTTTACAAGTATAAATCTCCACCGCCTCCTCCATCAGTGCATTATCCTCCACCTCCTTGCAAGTACAAGTCTCCTCCCCTTCCACCTCCAGTTTACAAGTACAAATCCCCACCGCCACCACCACCTGAGCACCCTTATGGGTACAAGTCTCCACCCCACCAGCAGCAATTTACAAGTCCCCTCCTCCTCCTCCTCCTAATGAACCATACAAGTACAATTCTCCCCCTCCACCTCCTCCGGTTTACAAGTCCCCTCCTCCTCCTCCTACGGAACCATACAAGTACAAGTCTCCCCCTCCACCTCCTCCGGTTTATAAGTACAAGTCCCCTCCTCCCCCATTTAAGGAGCCATACAAGTACAAGTCTCCTCCACCACCTTCTCCAGTTTACAAGTCCACTCCTCCTCCTCCTAAGGAACCATACAAGTACAAGTCTCCCCCTCCACCTCCTCCGGTATACAAGTACAAGTCCCCTCCTCCACCTAAGGAGCCATATAAGTACAAGTCTCCCCCACCACCTCCTCCGGGTTACAAGTACAAGTCCCCTCCTCCTCCTCCTCCTAAGGAACCACACAAGTCTCCCCCTTCACCTCCTCCAGTTTACAAGTACAAGTCCCCTCCTCCTCCTCCCAAGGAGCCATACAAATACAAGTCTCCTCCTCCTCCTCCTCCTAAGGAGGCATACAAGTACAAATCTCGCCCACCACCCCCACCAGTTTACAAATACAAGTCTCCACCACCGTCACCACCACCCCATTACGTCTATTCATCACCTCCTCCTCCTCACCGCTACTAGTACTAAGCAACATCTTTGACTGTACCAAGGTAACATAAATTTACTACTTTAGGCAGTATTAACCCCATTTTTCCATTAATATTTTTTGCATATCTTCAAAGTTGCATTAATTCAAATTTCTTGTTTGTTTGAATATTAATCAGTTCAATTACAAAAAAACTCAATGTGATCTTGCAGGAGAAGAGAAGAGTGTGATCCAAATAAAAAGATAAAAAATAGTGTTGGGAGAAATATACAAAGTTTGAGGAGAAAAAGAAAAGAATAATAATGTCAACAAGTAGTAGGGAAAAGAGGGTTCATCGTTTTCATGTATTTGATAGTTGTATTATTCAGTGTTCCGCGCATTTCTTACTTTCGGCTTTATTATTAGAAAAAGAATCGCATAATGTGTGTGTTTTTCAATCTTTTCTGCAGACACAAGGGTTGATCTGTAATAATAATAAATCCATCCCTCCAAAGTTCCACCGTTTTTAAAAGATTTCCTTTATTTTGAATCCATTGGTTAGTCTTGTTGATTCAATATATTAATTATTTTCAAGATATAAAGATTTAATAAATCAAAATTTAATTTCGATCTCAACCTCAACTTGTACTACGCAAAGATTTGAGTTCCAATTACGAACATATTTTCATCATGATTATTGAAATTACGAATAATAAATATTATTATAATTAATTATGATTAATATCAATCATGAATTTTTGTAACGGAGAAAACCAAATGTGCAACTACAATCTAAATCTTGCTAACACCCTTATTCTGTCTAGAGACAACAAGTTGAAAAGACCTGCCATTTCCTAATCCTTTTTTTTTTTCTTTTAATCTCCATGAATTAGCATGGGCTTTTCAGTTTCATGCAACTGGGCAGAGAGAACGCTTTACGTAAAGAAACCAAAAGATAAAACCTTCTAACTTTTCTGTCTTCCAACCATGGATCTGATCATGGACGTTACCATCAACCAATTAGTTAATTATATCGAATTTCTTGGCAATTTTTTGGGTTAATTTTTCATTTGTTACTGCCTCTTTCAATGATTAATTGTTTTAAATTAGCCTTTTATGCCGACAAATAGAAAACGATAAATTAATGTGACATAAGAATTGAGAAAACGATTTATTGGAATTTTTTATTTTATAAGTTAAATTAGTACGATTATGCATATTTTTAAGACACACTTAAAACAATTAAAAAAATTAATTTAAAAATGAGATATTAAAAAATTATCATATTTCTCATTTTTTGTTCTAAGAATATATAACAATTCCTTTGCTTTCTAAGAATTTATATAAAATAATCTTTTGTTCTAAGGCATAGGAAAATTTATTACCTCCAAAATATTCTAAGCAAAACTTTGGAAAAAGCATTAACACCTCTGTATTTTATGTTGGAAAATTGATCTCAGTGAAATGAAAAAGTAAAACGAGAAAAAGCATAATTGACTCTGTCTAATATTCGTGCTTGATCGAAATAGGGTTTCATTTTTAGTGCATTTATTGCGAAAGGGAACCTTGTCTTTCCGCAATATGACAGAAAGTTGTAGAAGTTGGTAGATGAGACTTTTTTTTTTTATGAGACTCAAGAAGCTGCCGAAACTGTCGCAAACAATCAGCAGTATTCCTCTTCCCTTTTGGAAGCAAATCTCAGTTGCCAAGAGTTTAAAGTTGCCATGGTTTGGCTGGTTTTAGTTTTATCAACTTTCCCTGGACAACAAATATAGGCTTTTTTTTAAAAAAATAAAAAAATAAATATTGTAATTTTTTTAATTTTTCAAAATATGTCATTTCGAGATTAATTCTCGAAATATACTTTTTTCTTTTATGTTGAGGACTCCCTTATTGATGGGCCGAGTTCCTAATACTCCCCCCTCCCTTTTATTTTATTTTATTTTTTTTGGTTTTACTGTCTTAAACAATATGGGAGGGGTTAAGGAGAACCTATTCTATATAAGGAGCTCCTTCTTGAACCTCTTCTATATAAAGAGCTTTTCAAGTTCAAAATGCCTTAGATGATTTTTTTTTTTTAATTTTTCATAATTTTATAATTTTAGTATTTATTTTTTTATATTTAGTTTTTATTTCGGATAGCATCATCATCATCATCTTCATCATCTGAATCCAGTCAAAGTAACATGCATACATCTGTATCGTGGGATTGTGAGGGAGAAGTGATATTTTGTTATTATGGAGTGAAATGCCATAGGTAGACAACATGGAAGAAGTTGAATATTGAAAGAATGTTTTACAGTTATCCTAATTACAAGATTGAATGATTGTGGAATTTTTTTGGTAGCATGATGAGCAACTAACAAAGAGGGCTAGATATTTCATCTATAAGTTGAAAAAAAATAAAAAGAGATGATGATTTAAGGAGAAAGAATCGAAGCTTGAAAATGCAAAGCGATGAAGAAGGTTTAAGGTTACAACTGAAGTCAGAAATGAGATCAATGCAGAAGCAAATGATTTTGGCAATAGAAAATGCAGATTATTTTTTTTAAAAAATATTGTATCTTGCTAGGATCTGTATTTTTGTTTCTTAATTTTTGTTAATTATGGTTAAATGTAATGTAATCTTAAGCCTATATTTGAATAAATATTATGGATGATTAAATATAGAAATGATATAAATGATAAAAATATAAGTTATACAAATAATACAAATGATAAAAATACATACTATACAAATGATATAAATGATAAAAATATATTAAACAAATTAATACACATAACACTCTGTTGACAGAGGGCCTTTCGCATGATATTGAACAACAATGTGGAGTTATTCTTTTATGTGATGATAATACTCATCATTTAACATTCTCAGTTTCATTGCTACGAGTGCTCCAAATTTGATGTCCTCAACCTCTTACTGTCACTATCGATGCTTCTTCCTCATTGACTTCTTCCTAAGTGGCTTTTTCTACAATATCTAAAATTGGAAATCCACTATTCATAGACATACTATATCTACCATACCTAAAAATGGATTCTAACTGTTGGAGGAGTTAACACCTACTGCATTATAAATAGGATAGGTACTAGTACCGTTACAACGTGAAACTAGGGCACCAAACTGGTACACGCTAGACAGATATGCTAGACCTAAAGTTTGCATAAAGTGGTCGGCATCTAACGTACTTCTTAGTGGCTTTGGCCGATAAAACTTATCATTATCATCATTTTCAGCATGATTGGATGATAATCTAAGATCACATTTTTGTTTGGTATGATTAAATGATATCCTAAGTGCATTAACATTCTGAACATTTGCTGAAGTAGGTTGGTTCATCCTTGCTAACTCCATATCCTTAGTTACGTTTGATCATAATATGACCTATTCCTAACATCCTGAAGTCCTTATGATGAAAAAATAAAAGGATGACCTTGCTTCCAAAACTATCTGATGTATTCATCTAATGGTATAAAATTGTTATACATAATTTCAGAACCAGAAGCAATTAGTGCAGAATGATTTTCACAAAACTATATCCATTTTTTTATGCTTTTCGGCACAATTTTTTGCATGATTACCACGCATGTCAATTCTATGAACTTTATTAAGATCACTAGTGTTTAGGGGATTAGTTGTTGCATCCTAAACTAGCATAAGATCCTGTTTGCTTGAAGCCACTCCACAACTTGAAAGCATATCAGTATCGTATTTACACGCCAAATGTGGCTACTTATGTAGGCTTCCATTAGTAGACATGTTATCTTATTAGAACGAAATGACATCCAAAAAAATTGTAAAAATATATAGAAATTATTACTAAACAATATGGTATCCATTAGATTAAATATACACGTACTTGAATCTAACTATTTAAAAATATTTACCCTAGATGCATTCAAGTCTTCTTTGATACTTTCAAGCTTAGTTATGGTTACCTTATTATCCTTTTGACCGCACCATTTCTTTAATTATATATATATAATTTTAATAATTTATATGTAAGTATAACCTTAACATTAATGCAATATAAATGAAATATTTAAGTTTATTACTTTAACTCGAGTGAGTATATAGGCTATGCACTAACTAATAGTACAAGAAATCACTACTTTTGATGATATTTAGTGAAATTTCTTACCTCAAGATATCTTAGAAATCACTGCTTATATTTTCTTAAAATTCTGTTTGGTATTTCACATTTACCTTTTATTCTTGCATGAATGCTCGTGATACAAACGATTAAAATACAATGCAAATGAAAATAATTTTCTTTTAAAATCTATTCTTTTAAAAAATTCCTTACTATTGTATTAAAAAAATTATTTTTGTAAAAATAATTATTTTTTGTAAAATAATTTCTGAAATGCTCCAATCCTTTCAATAACATCATACTAATTATTTTTATTTGAGATTTCTTTAAAAAATAATCAATGCTTTCAACTTTTGCCTAAAAATCCCTTGCAAAAGATTTTCTTAAAATAATCATCTTGATTCATCTCATATTTATTTTGTTATTTGTACCTATTTTTAAAAAAATAAACTTCATTATTTTATTTTAAAAACATTATTGACTTAAAAGCATGCATTTCTTGTAGCAAATTCTAAGAATATATGCGCAAAAAAAATAAGAAAATAAATATTAAATCATAAGTAAACAATAATACAAAAAAAAAAAAAAAAGAGCCTAGGCAAGAAAAAAAATTGTACCGACTAGACTTAGATATGAATAAAGATTGAACCTTGAGTAGGCTTGAATAGACTTGAACCCAAAGGGCCTTGGGTTGTGTAGGCCGGACTTTTCTTTCTTTTCTTTCTGCCCTTTTTCCCAAATTTTTTTCCCCTCCTTTTTCTTCATTTCTTTTCCTTTCACACCCTTTTTTTTTTAATTTCTTTTTCTCTTCCTTTATTGTCTAGCCTGTTCACTACATCTGGGTCGAGTCTCCCTCGTGTAGTGTCGTTAGTTGCCCATTCTTTAAAAATTATTTATTATTTATTTTTACATATTATGGGCCAATTTTAAATGTCCAACTAATTGAATGTAAGCCCAATAAGAGGCCCACTTCTTAACAAGTCCAGTAAGGCTCATTTTCTGATGATTCCAATTGCACTGCACTTAAACCAATGAAAAAAGATCGGACCAACGAAATGGGATGCGTCTACGGTTAGTTGGTGTCTACGGTTAGCTGGCGTCTACGGACTATTTTATTTTAATAATAAAATAATAAAATAAAATCGATAATTCAAAATAACATTCATCTCCGGAGTATTCGGACCAAAATTTGGTGTCTACGGTTAGTTTTATATTGCTTGAAGCATTTCTTTTGCATTGTGTTCAAGTAAGAGAGTGATATTAGATGAAAAAACAGATCATGTACAATTCAGCATTTTCATTGTCCCTTTCGTGTGGTGTATGGCACAGCCTTATCTCAGAGAAGGAATGTATCAATTAGGCTACTTACATAACCCAAATCTTCGGTTGCCAGTGAGATAAACTTAATTAGATGAAAAAAATGACACTTCAAAAAAAGACGTAATTAAAAGTGAAAATTCTACCTTATATTCTTCAAAAAGGGTGTCAAGTTCAGCTGTTATCCCAGAGAACGAAAGGTGTCGCTTTGTCAGGAGCTGATTACCAAACGTCTCTGCATCAAAGAAGTCTTTATGAGTTTTGAATGTGCGCTGGCGCAGGCCCTGGAATGAAGCAAAACTAGACATAATTTGAACGACCTTTGGACCAAAATCCCATTGGAAAACCGACAAAGCTTTTCGTGGGACCAAAAATCCCAATTCATGCCTATCCTTTTCATTGTCATGCAATGCGGGTATCTTTCATTTCGGGCAGAAACCCTTTGACTTCTATAGTACTGTAGCATACGCTTGAAAACTTTTGATAGCATATGGGGGAATCGATCGATGTTCTCATTTCCTGAATATATAGTATATCATGCCCGCACTTGAACGACAAAATCTTATAATGCAATTAAAGTAGTCCCCAAATGAAAAACCAATTGGATATAATTTTGTTATTATGATAAAATCGAGGGTTAGCTTTTTCCAGCCCTCATTTCATCCAAAATTGTTTTTTTTTCTATTAAGTTTATTGTGTTTGTATTATTTTTTATTATATATTTATATATATTTTAAATATTAATAATTTATTTATTTAAATTTTGATATATTTCGTATATTCATATTATGTTTTTTTAATTATATCACTTTTAATTATTTTTTTATATTATGCTTGTATTGTATGATAATATTATATTAAAAATTATCAAGTCTAATTAAAATTCTTCAAACAACTCTTAATTTTATGTCACGTATAATTGTATTAACATATATAAAACGTTAATAATTTATTTTATATAAATTTTGACACATTATTTATCTATTTATATCATATTTATATTATTTTTATATCATATTATATTTTAATTATTTTTTGTACATTATATTTTTTATATTTATATTTTATTTTAAAATTTTCTTCAAATAGATAATAATACCAAAACAATGTGAAAATAACACTAATAATTCTTAATACCATCATAAGAATAAAATGAAATTTCTTTTAAAAAAATTGCGCTGCTTATCTTTGTCGCAAATGATTAATAAACAAAATAGGAGGAATTTTAATTTTGAAAAATATTTTTATAAGTAAATTTAAAATATAAAAAATAAATTGTATTTTTTGACTAATATGAGAGCTGTATGTTATTAAAAATATATTTAGAGCAACTAATAACTTAATCTAATAACGAAATTACATATAATAATTTTTTAATTATATTTTTTAAATTTAAAAATTTTATAATAAATTCTATTAAAATGATACAGTCATTACTTTGTAAAAAATTATTTAATATTTTTTACTGCTATGATAATAATAAAATGAAATTTCTTTATAAAATATTACGGCTTATATTTGCTTTAAATGATCAATTTGTGAAAATATATAAAGATTTTTAATTTTAATTAAAAATATTACCAATTATTTAGTTAATAATAGAATTTCAAAGTTTTAAGCACTAAAAAGTTCCCAAATCCCAAATGTCAAGGAATTAGGGCATTATTGTGACCATGAACGAAACGAAACCCTTCTCCTTTCCAATTTCTTCAGCGGAAATCGTCGTCAATAACGAAGACCTCTTGACCAAAATCCTCGTAAGAATTCCTCCAAAACTTGTCATCAAACTCAAATTAATCTCAAAACAATGGCTTTCGCTCATTTCCAGCGACCAATTCTCCCTTTCCCACACTCTCCACCTCCAAAACCGTGGCTTTCAAACCCCAACGGCTCTCTATTTAGACTTTAGCCACTATGAAGGATCGTTTGAATTACCTGTTGTTGCCTTAAACCCTCAGATTAAAGCTCCCATCTTGGCTTTCATTGATCACCCATGCTTCACAATCCTCCAATCTTGCAATGGCTTGCTTTTGGGTCATTGTTCTTACAGAAGAAATGAAGAGTGGAGGTATTTCGTCTGTAATCCAATTACCCGTAAATTCAAAATAATTTCTGTGCCTGTTTCGCAATCGGGGTTTTTTTATGCTATTAATTTAGCCTTTGATCCTATTAGATCACCTTATTATAAGATCATTTGCGTAAGGGAATTGGTTTCTCCGTGTTATAGGTTTGGTATCTATATATATTCATCAAAGTCTGATGAATGGGATGCGTCCTGCATTAGTTTTGAGGCTAATGAGTATATAAGGTTTGATTATGTTGTTTTTTGCAATGGGATCATTCATTGGAATAGTGATGATGGTAGGGAATCTTTGGGGTTTGATTTGGAGAATGAAGTGGTGAAGAAAATGCCAATTTTGGCTCCTATGTTTCAAGCTCCAGAGGAGTCAGAGCGTGAGGGTGGTCGATGTTTTGGCGAGTCTCGGGGCTGTTTGCATATTGGGGTCACATACGTGCCATGTTTTCAATTTAATGTTTTCGAGATGGCGACTGATTATTCTCATTGGTTCCTTAAATACTGTCT
>JAQSVH010206236.1:3461-15456 GCA_029448705.1 Adansonia digitata
AAGGCATAAGCTACCTTCCTTTTTGTTTTTCTTTATTTTTCTTCATTTTCCATCTCATTTATGATTCAAAACCATGCTGCGGCTCATGAATTTTCATCCATGTTGAAAGGCTAAACATATGATGCTGTTTTTTTAAGTTTTTTTTTTTGCTTGTAAAATTGTTGTTGTTGTTGTTGTTGAGATCTTAATCTCATTATATATGTATGATAATGTTTGCACTGTTTCTTTTTTTTATTTTCATGTTAATATATGATTAAGTATATTTGATTATTCATTTTTATTTTTATTTTATTTTACCTTATTTTGGTCTAATATTTTTGGTTTGGCCAAATTTGATATGTTCTTTTTATGATGATTTTGTGCATATTTTTGCAATAATTCCATGTTTTTCTTGTTTTTAGGTTGTTTTATAATATTAGTAAACATAGGGACTAAATTGCAAAATGCATAAATTTTTTTGGGCCATTTTTGGGCTTTGTCAAGAGCTTTATGGGTTGTATGGAAATTGATTTTGTGTGTTTTAGATCATGTTTTAGGTATTTTTCATACTTTGGGGGTCATTTTGTAATTTTGCAAAGTTAAGGATTAGTTTGCAAAAATAAAAAATTTTGTTTCATGGTCAAAGGTATTTGACTAACCCTTCATAGGGATGTTCTTCATGATTTACATGCTGATTTTACCTGATTAATCATAATTTGTAATGATTTAGGATTTTTTTTTATTTAGGCACCTAAGTGTAAAACTTGAAAAAATTTAGGGACCATTTTGCAAACTTTACGCTTAGTGGTAAAATGGTCATTTTTAATTTTTTAAAATATTTTTATTATTCCTATGGTCATCCATAGGGGTATAGAAATAACCAAAACCTTTCATATTCTTTCGGCTTTCAGTTAGGGTACAAAATGTAATTTACAAAAAGTTTTAGACTTAAATGTAATTTTATTAATTTTAGGACAATTTTCATATTTTAATTTCCTCATTTAGGTAAAATAGTTATTTTCATCATTCTCGAGTCCTTAGGATAACTAGGATACTTTTATGTCGAAGGTATACCTTAAGGGCGTTTTAATAATTTTCCTTAGAATCGAGCCTTAGGTAATCATCGGGATGCTTTTAGGCCAAAGGTGCATATTTAGGATAGATTCATCATTTTTAATAATTTTCGAGTCCTTAGGATAACTGGGATACTTTTATGTTAAAAGTATACCTTAGGGGCATTTTGGTAATTTTTTCTAGAATTGAGTCTTAGGTAATCACCGAGATGCTTTTAGGCCAAAGGTGCATATTTAGGGTAGGTTTATCATTTCTTCTCATTTTCGAGTCTTTAGGATAACCAGGATACTTTGATGCCAAAGGTATACCTTAGGGATATCTTGTTAATTTTCTTTAGAGCTGAGTCTTAGGCAATCACCGGGATGCTTTTAGGCCAAAAGTACATATTTAGGATAGGTTCATCATTTGTTATCATTTTCATGTCCTTAAGATAATCGAGATACTTTTATGTCAAAAGGTATACCTTAGGGGCATTTTCATAATTTTGCATTAGAACCAAGTCCTATGTGATTACTTAGATACTTTTATGCCGAAAGTGCATATTAAGTTAGGTTCATCATTTTGGACCATTTTCAGGTTTTACGTTATTTGATGAATATATATAATAAATTGGAATTTTGGTGAATTAAGGCAATATCTCCAATATTAAAATAATACGTGAAATTCCTACCAAAATATGCCAGGGGTTCTATGGATTATTTTAATCATTACCCTCGAAATACAAACTCCGAAAAGTGACCAATCTCATCTAGCCAAAATAACATTGGTGGGAACTCCAAAATAAATGGTCATGTCATAACAACTACTTAGAGAAGTTGAGTGATTGATTCATCTCAACAACTCAGTCCCGATACATGAAAAAAATAATATTAATATTGATATAGGCCTTAAATAAAAGAAAAAATAATGATATATAATAAGGAAAGGGGGTACATCCACCATTTTAAGTCGTGCTAGTTAAGGTTTGTATCCGGGCCATGTTGTGATAGCTTGGCAACTCCATTAGGGAGAGGTTAGAAAGTCGGGCCTAAAATTAAACATGGGTTAAATAAATTTTTGTTAATTTAGTTTCAATCAGTATTTAGCTATAATTCCCAATATTTTTAAAACGAAATTTTATTGCACTTTGGATTTATATAGAAATTCTACTATATGTTATTCTCATATTACACTGACTCTTTTGTTTTCTCTACAGCATTAGTTTTATAAGGGAAATTTAGAATAAGGGTTTCTATTACTATTTTTTTGTAAAATGTTAAGTTATAAAAGGTAAGTTATTCCCCTACTCACACTATGCACATGCATATGCATCGGATTCTCTTTCAAGTATATGGAGGGGGCATAGGTACCCAATATTTTAGGAAGGGCAAAGTAACTCTGCCTTTTGAGGTGTTAGCCTCTGTTTGGGCCAGTGAAAAGCATACAAGGTATAAATTTCTATGACTATCAGAAGTGTTAGTTTTGTTATGAGCATGGAATGTACTCCTATTCAAATTAAACCTTTTGCCATACTCAGTTCTAGAGGGTACCAAAATAGGTACACATAGGGAAATGCTTTTAACCCTTAACTCTTATAATTTAACTTTGCTGATATCAATAAGTGTATTTTGTACTACTATGATAAATTTTAGTCTTATTTATTTCTAGCATTAATTACTTATGATATCCTTGTCTACGAAACCTTATAAATGTATTCATGCATTTTTTTCTACATCTGCAAGGTTCGCATTTTTATTTGTTTATATGCTTATGCATTCATGATCTCTACAATATACTAAAACTAATCCATTTATTGTATTTCAAGGATTAAGACATGGAGAACAATTTAGAGGAAAGGATCAATGCAATAGAGTCCATTCAAAAAGAGTGTGGTCATGAAATCCAGGGAATGAAAAATCTACTCAATAGATTATTGAAAATGGTTCAAGTTTTGCATGGGACAAAAAATGAAAATTTGCTTAAAAGCATCCTCAGCCTCGATGGATCCAGAAAAACAAAGTCTGGGAGATTGATTGGAAGCGCAAGTAAAAACTTTAAAGGGAATAGTTAAAGGAATAGAACATGAAATCTAAGAGATAAAGGAACAATTATTCAAATTGACAAAAATCATCAAAGATTTTCTAGGAGATCCCTTAGAGTAACCAATCTCTTAACTCAACCCTCTGCACTTAAAGACTTAAAGGCTCAATCAAGCATACCATTAGACAAAGATTTCAATTCTTGGATTATTTACATGATTGAAATAAAGCCACCTAATTTTGTACCCATACAAATTAGTTTGCCTGCTAACCCTACTTGTTTTTCTAGCATTACCCCATCATTTTTTGAAGTTAATGCTAAGAAAAAATCATGATCGAAATGTCAATTTGATTCCATTGACCTATACAGAACTGTACTATGTTCTATTTAAAAATCAACTTACTCTTAAATATGTTCTTTTATACCAACCTTCTTATCCTGAATGGTATAACATTAATGAAAATTGCGATTACCATGCAGGAATATGGGACATTCAATAAAAACATGAAAAACCTTCAACAAGAAAATGCAAAAGCAACTTAATGCTGGAGTAATCTAAGTTGAACTCAAATCAAATATTGCTTCTAAACTCTTGTCGCATTAAAATAGCTGAGGCAATATAGGGATCATGAAGATAACTTTTTGGTTATTGGGTTGGCGTTGTAAATATAGGGTTAAAAAAATGACTAGAATTTACAAGGATTCCTCAGGAGAATGAAGTGTTTAAGTAGTTCTTTTTTTTACTTTTTGAATCTTGTAAATATACTTTTGTATGCCAATAATGAATAAATCAGAGTTTGGTTAATAAAACAACAATGTCGAATCATGACTCAAATTCCACAAACTCTTGCCTCTGTAATAATCTCCATGCTTGACATCCAATTTGTCTTCTCAAATCCTACTCTATTCATTCATTCATTCATGTATTTATTCATTCATTTATTTGCTCATCGATTTATGCCCTAATTTTTTTCCATTCATTGACTTATATGCATGGATGATAACAAAGATTTATGTAATCAAGACACATATTCATGCAAAATGATCTAAGTTCCTTCTTTATTTCAAGGTGAAGTAACACAAACCGCTAAATGGAAGATACCATACAATAAGAACAAATATAGTGCAAACTTTAAGTTTTATGGAGCCATTCAGGATAAGAAACTAGTTTGCCAATAGTCAAAAGGTATTACCAACACTTCTGTCAAGGATCCATGAAAGTGCAAGCTAAAAGGCAACCACCTTAATGTGTTTAGTATGTGGAAGCCAATTTCATAATATATTCATGCTGATCCAAAAGCTCTCTAAGGGGCAATAAGTAGAATATGTAAGACAAGAGAGTTATCCTGTTATCAAATGCCAACAAGATATAGTCGATGGAAACCAAGATCATAGTGAGTCAAGAAAATGAGGAAATCGATTCAGATAGTGTCATTGCCCTAACTTTTCATTACTCAGAAAGTTCAACAGGTTTATCCCTATACCTCATAGCCCTTTATGCAAACTTTCTCGATCTAGAGTGTTACAAAGCTAAGAAACCCGAGAAATAGTTCAGGCAATTATCAAAAGCAGAAAAGAAAAAGGATAAAAATGTATCATGCTTTATCGATTTCTCATACTAGAATCTTTTTTTTGCTCGTTCCAAGTTAGATGATCTTTGTTATTCCATCGAAGTTTGAAAATATCCCTACCTAGAATCCCAGTGTCAGGGTGTAACATTTTTTGTCAAAGGATCTCATCAACCAATGCATTGCTGTTCAATGTGAGGATAATTTGGTGTATTCAACATGGTTGACTGGAGAATCACATGTTGTTGTAAATTTTGATTTGAATTGCTTAGATGGTTACTTGCCATGCCATGAGCCTTTGGATTCATCTTCTTTGCTAAGGAATCTAGTAAAACGATGGCATGACTAAGATAACAGGAAATAACCACACATCTTATTAACTTTTTGAGCTTCAGAACTTAAAAATTTAAAACACCTTTTGATGTTCCACTAGTTGATTTTTGGCTCTCTAGGATTTGAATTCAACAAAATTCAATAAGTTGGTGAAGGCATATTAAGGATGATTGGTGTGAGGTTCATTGACCTTATGGTCGTACGCCAATCAGAGGCAATTTTTATCTTGATTTTAAAATTTTGTACATTTTTTTGGAAACTATGGATTATGAAATAAATGTTGGTTTGTAAATAATATGTATACTGGTAACGACCATGAATTTTGTTAATTTCCAATATCTAGGATAATAAGAACATTTAAAATTTTTTTTTTGGTAAATGATTATCGTTAGATTAAATATTTTCAAAAAAGTCCTTCACTTCCACATAAATGATTATTCTAGACATTCAACAATAGATCTTTCACCACCAAAGACCTTTCACTTCTAAATTTTCTTTTTTATGGATTCCTTGAAGGTCTTACAAATAAGTTATGCTCCTAAAAGATTTACATATTAATAGTTTGACATATGTTAAATAATGATAGTAATTTTGAGATCTTCATTTTGATAACCTTCTGCCATAATTTCCATGACACTCTTCAAAATCCTTGATTTCGAAAGAATGAGAGTAAATATGAGCCAAAAATGCCTTTTCCTTTCGATCAAAACCTTTTCAAACCAATTTGATTTTTTTAAAGGCTCAACTAGTTGTTTATGGCTATGAAGCTAAAAGTATTAAAGGACATAAGTTAAGCCTTTATTAAGTGCAACATCATGTTATTAAAGTATTCAAAATGATTTCAGAAAAAAATTATTCTTTTTCCTAGCAAAATGCTTAACAGTTCAAATGGCTGTGTTTGAAATGAAAAATAGCCTTCTTTCTCTATTCTTTTACAACTATAGAAAATTATCCCTTTGCGGTCCCTTTTGAGGCTTATAATTTATTTTCTTTCTTTAAGCCCTAATAAAAAATCATCCTTCATACTAGAGGGGAAATTCAAAATCAAAAGGAGTAAATTTTGTTCTAAAGTTACCAAAAAGTCAAGTCAAATGTCATAAGGTAAATTTTAAAGGCTAAAAAAAGTTTAAATTTCAAGTTTAAATATTCAAAGTGAAAAATAAAGAAAATTCAAAATTTAAGTTTAAATATTCCAAGTGAAGAATGAAGAAAATTTCAAGTTCTTTCAAAATGAAGAATAAAGAAAAATATGATGAAGAAATAAATAGAGAGAAGCAAACAAAGAAGAAAACAAAAGTAGATGAAAAATAAAGATGTGTTTTGCCTTAAAAGATAAGCTAGATTTAATTTCTTTTAAAGAGAAGTGATCCTTAATTCAATTACCCTTAAACACTTGATTCAGGTTATTTATCTTTCTCTTTCTGAACCCTTAACCATGGCCTACATTATGTACCTAGAAAGTCTATTTGGATCAAACATAGGTATTTGAGTTATCGGGCTATTCCAAAGAAGCTTTTTAAAAATTCATCCTTTTGAATAATTTTTGAGTCTTCAGTAATGGGATAAAACAAGCTTAAAGGCTTTGGATTGCATCTCTATCAACAAAGATAGTCACCAATGAGAATCCTTCATGCCAATTCAGAAATCACCCTTAACCTTTAAGTATTTCACAACATCAACAAAAGGTTAGGTCAAATTCCTAAATATTGATTCCTTTCAAAGTAAATTTTTAGAACTCTTGTGCCTAACCTTAGGAATTGATGCTTACCAAAGGACTTTCAAATCAACCCCTTGAGACTAGGTGTTTACTAGATTAGTTTAACACCTATCGAGCTATTATATTTGAAGGTTATGTTATAACTTGATTATTTGTCTTTTAAGGAACTCTATGAAATGACTATCCATCTGAATTTGGTATTGATAAACCTTGACTTTATTTTATCAATTTCTTTAAGACAAATTTTAGTAGGGCAGAGCCACCCCATTTGTGCCTTTAAATTCATTTTTTACATCTCATTCAAATAAGCCCCCGATGGCGATCATTAATCAAAAGAAAGCTTTAATATCATGATGAAAATAGCATATCCATTGTCCTTGATATTGGAAAAATCCATGGTTGAAATGATTTTAAAATTTTTATAGATTTTAATCAAATATATCTTCTTTCAGGTTAGAATAAGAAGGTGATCTTATTCTATAAATCCTAGAATTTTAAAGAAATATCATACGTTTCATGATCTCAATAGAAGCTTGCAAATATGCTTAAAGCATACTTATTAAATTACATAAGTTATATCTTTGAATTAATGAACACTAATTTGTTATTTGATATTTGAAGACTTTTTAGGAAAGATTGAACAATTCCATGAAAAAATCTACATTCTCACATGATCCTATGGTAAAGTAGGTGAAAAAGGCCTTAAAAAAGCTTCAATGGTGGCATTTGAAGCATGCAGAAAAAGCTTCGATGGTGATATTTGAAGCATTCATAAAAAGCTTCAATAGTAATATTTGAAACACTCAGAAAAAGCTTCAATGGTGATATTAGGGGCATTCAAAAAAGCCTTCAATAGTGATATTTGAAGCATTCAATAAAAGCTTTAATAGTGATATTTGAAGCATCCATAAAAGTTTTCAAAATTCTTCAAGCTAACTTCGTTCAATTAAGCAAAAACATCAGTGAAGTTAGAACTAAATCCTTTGTGATCACCAAGATGCTTCTATGCCAAAAGTATATAGAAGGAATAGGTTCATTTATGTTAGAACCTATTCTTTTATGATCACTGAGATGCTTCTATGCCAAAGGTGTATAGGAGAAATAGGTTTACTTGTGTTAAGAACTAAACCCTTTGTGATCACCAGGATGTGTCTATGCTAAAGGTATATAAAAGGAATAGGTTTATTTATATTACAGCCGAACCTTTATGATCACTAGGATACTTCTATGTTAAAGGTGTATAAAGGAATAAGTACATTGTTATTAGTCAACTTCACTTGGTTAGAAACCAATGAAGCATGAAGTCCAACTTTATCCGATTAAGCAAAAGAATTTGCATGTTTATGTTAGAATCGAATCCCTTGTGATCACCAGGATGCTTCTATGCCAAAGTGTACAGGAGGAGTAGGTTCATTTATTATTGGTCAGCTTCACTTGGTTAGGAACTAATGAAGCAAGATGTCCTCTTAACGTGATCATATGGTAACATATGTAAAGTAGGGTTTAAATTAACTTTGTCAAATTAAGTAGAAAGATCGACAGAGTTTTCATAGTTTTTTTTCTAGTTAATGTATACATGTGTGTCTGTAAAAAAAAAAGTTTTTTAAGAAAAATTTTGCAAGGCTCGAACAAAATTATGTCTATTTGGTCTTTGCCCTATTTCTGATTCTCAACAATGGTCAAAGAAGGGCAACTGTAGACACCTAATTTTGTCTAGGCCCTCTCTTTTAACAGTCAAAAAATAAGATCAAGGATTTAGCGGCCACCTACTAAGGGTAGAATTCCTCAGGTTAAACTAAATGTTTTCGAGTCTATTTAATTATGCTTCAATGACCACATGTGCACGTAAGGTCGTACGGAATAAATATCGAGCAAAAATGATGAATTTCAAGGTAAAATAATTAACTTTTAACTTGTGAAATTTTGAAATTTATTTCTATAGATATTAGCATGGTCAAATTTCCCATTTTCTAGGAATTTTTTTGATAATTTTTTGTTAATTTTGGGAAGTTAAGCATCTTATATTTTTATTGATACCAGTGTGGTATTTATGCCAATATGTAATCTGAAAAATCATTAATATCCAAGGAAAAATTCATATTGGCATTTTTTACCAAGAGGTGTCTAGTTGGGAATTTTACCACTTATATTGAATTTCTTACTATAACGCCAGTATTTTGCTCATGAATTTTTTGATAAAGACTTTTTTTGGATCTCGGATTTTCATTTTTACCATTTTATAAATTAATATTTTGAACATTTAATTCATTTTATCTATGCTTTAATGTATTTTTTTAATTTTTTTAGTTTTAAAACACCAGCTTTCCTTTATCTATAAAATTTTTATGGAATTTTCTCGAGTTTTAAACTTTAAATTCTTTAAATATTTCCATTATATCATCATTAGATCAGTTTTTAAAATTTATTTTATTTTATGAATTTTGTATTTTTCTGTAGAATTTTCTTGATTCCAAGGTACAAAGTTTTTTACTCCTTAAATTTTTTGGGTAGATTTTTTTAGAGTTTATAATTTTTAGAACTCTTCAAATATTATTACTTAATTCATATTAAATCAGTTTTTCAAAATTCAACTTATTTTATAAGTTTTATTTTGTTTTATAGAACTTTTTTCATTTTCAAGATACGGAGTTTTTTACTTCATAAAATTTGTTCGAGGAGATCTTTGTAGATTTTTTTTTTAGTATATAATTTTTAGAAATCTTAAAATATTATTACTTAATTCATATTAAGTCAATTTTTCAAAATTCAATTTATTTTATAAGTTTTGTTTTTTTTTTAGAATTTTTTTCATTTCCAAGATATGAAGTTTTCTACTTCATAAAATTTGTTCGAGGAGATTTTTTAACAATTTTTAAAGTTCTTCAAATACTATTGTTTAATTCCTATTAAATCAATTTTGAAAAATTTATTTTATCTTATAAGCTCTACATTTGTTTTTAGAATTTTCTTGAATCCAAAATACGATGTTCTCTATTGCATAAAATTTTTTCCTGAACATTTTTTGAGTTTATAATTTTTATAATTTTTAAATATTATTATTTAATCCCTATTAAATCAGTTTTGAAAAATTCCTTTCATGAGTTTTGCATTTTTTTCAGAATTTTTCATGTTTCTAAGCTATTGAGTTTTCTATTTCGTAAAAACTTTTAAACGGATTTTGAGTTTATAATTTTTAAAATTCATCAAATATTCTTATTAAATTCCTATTAAATCAGTTTTCAAAACTTTAATTAATTTGATGAGTTTTAAATTTTTTTGTATATCAATTTTTATCAAAAAAGATTTTTCTTGAATAATTTTATGAGTTTTAGAGTTCCAATCAGTTTTTCATTTGTTTCCAAATTTTATTTTAGGATTATTAGTTATTCATTTTTTTTTATTTTATTATTATCAATTTAATTTTATTTGAATTATTGGTTATTTTCTACTAGTTTCATGAAAACTGGTCTAGTTGATTTTCAACTCTTCCCTAACCAATTTAGTTGAATTCTAATTACCCACGAGTGATATTGTCAATGTAATCATGACAATATATTCCTGAATGACAACTAATTGCAAATCAAATTAATGCAATCTCATTTTTTCACGCCAATAAGAAAAAAAGTCAAAAAATGAAATTAAAACAAAATATAAAAGAAGAAAACTTTCGATCGAGGGATCTTTGTTGACCCTTTGGCCGTTCCTCCCCCATATAAATAAGGGGAGGATTTTGTAATTCAAAAGGTTTTTTTGGTGAAAAAAAAAAGAGAAATCTTGAAAAAAATAAAATAAAAAAACAAGCACTTAAATTTTTTCTTTTTTAGTTTCTAAGCTTTATAAGCTACATTCTTTTTTTTCCTTCAATTTTATTCATTTTTCATCTCATTTGTGATTCAAAACCATGTTAAGGCTTGTGCTTTTTCATCCATGTTGAAAGGCTAAACATGGTGATTTTGTATATCTATGATATTTGATGCCATTTTTTTTAAGTTATTTCTTGATTTTTGCTTGTAAAATTATTGTCGTTGAGATCTTAACCTTATTGTATATAAATGTGGATGTTTATGTTGTTTCTTTTTTTATTCTCATGTTAATATATGATTAAGTATATTTGTATTTCATTTTTATTTTTATTTTATTTTACTTTTAGTTTGGTTTAGGAATTTTTTTATTTTGTTCATGATTTTCTATGTCAAAGCATGCTTATGTTTGATATTTTTGGTTTGGCCGAATTTGATAGGTTCTTTTTTATGATGACTTTGTGCATATTTCTATAATAATTCCATACTTTTTTTGTTTTCAGGTTATTTTATAATATTAGCAAACATAGGGACTCAGTTGCGAAATGCATAAATTTTTTTAGGCCATTTTTAGGTTTGGCTAAGAGCTTCATAGGCTCTATGGAAACTAATTTTGTGTGTTTTAGATCATGTTTTAAGTATTTTTCATACTTTAGGGGTCATTTTGCAACTTTGCAAAGTTTAGGGACTAGTTTGCAAAAATAAAAATTTTAGTTTTATGCTTAATTGCTCAAACCTTCATATGGATGTTCTTCAAGCTTTACATTCTGATTTTTACCTGATTAATCATATTTTGTGATGATTTAGGATTTTTTTTATTTAAGCACCTAAATGTAAAGCAAACTTTAACATTTTGGTGTAAAATGGTCATTTTAAAAGTTTTAAAATATTTCTATTATTCCTGTGGTCATCCATAGGGTTATGGAAATAATGAAAACCTTTCATATCCTTTCAGTTTTTCATTAGGGTATGAAATATAATTTTTAAAAAGTTTAGGGACTTAAATGTAATTTTTTTAATTTTAAGGTAATTTTCATATTCTAATTTCCTTATTTAGGTAAAATAGTTATTTTTCATCATTATCGAGTCCTTAGGATAACAAGGATACTTTTATGCCGAAGGTAGACCCCATAGGCATTTTGGTAGTTTTAGCTAGAATCAAGTCTTAGGCAATCACCAGGATGCTTTTATGCTAAAAGTGCATATTTAGGATAGGTTCATCATTTGTCATCATTTTTGGATCCTTAGGATAACTGGGATACTATTTTGTTAAAGGTATACCTTAAAGGCATTTTTGTAATTTTGTATTGAAACCAAGTCTTATATTGTTAACTTTGGATTTGGTTTTAATATAACAAACAACTTAAGCTAAATCAATTTATACTCAACTTGGCATTTGTGTTAAAATTGAAAAACATTCTGTAAAGCACTAAGTTTGTATTTTCTCAAAAATATATGTTCCAAAATGTATATTTATACTTAGAATATTTTTTAGATATGTTTGA
>JAQSVH010206246.1:3243-15453 GCA_029448705.1 Adansonia digitata
TTTGGCGCTCTCAAGTCTCAACCACGCACGGCACCCATCTAAAATAGGAAAAACAGGAATAAGTAAAAGAAAAGTAACCAAAAAAAAATTGTTCTCATTTTTCTTAACGTTAATTTATTTATAGATAAAATAAATATTGTGGTTTTGATCGATGAATATCGATTTTCCAATGGATTTAATTTAAACATACAGGATCAGTCAGTACCCGGTTTTAAATAAACCCCTTTCTTATTGTTGATTAATTGAGTAAAATTTCATCTAGCAGTAACTGATTTGATTTTTAAAAAGAGTATGACATGATTATGAGGCAACGGCATGGTATGGCATGCAGGACAATGATAAAAAGAATATCCTGGCGGTCCAAACGCTTCGAAACACGATAATGGGATCAACCCTAATGGCCACAACATCTATCCTACTGTGTGCTGGCTTAGCAGCCGTCATCAGCAGCACTTACAGCGTCAAAAAGCCACTCAACGATTCCATATTCGGAGCTCACGGGGAATTCATGGTGGCTCTCAAATATGTCACAATCTTATGCATTTTCCTCTTCTCCTTTTTCTGCCACTCTTTATCCATCAGGTTCATAAACCAAGTAAACATCCTTATCAACACTCCCCGAGACCCCACCTCCATAGTCACTCCAGACTACGTGTGGGAGCTGCTGGAAAAGGGGTTCCTCTTGAACACTGTGGGCAACAGGCTCTTCTACGCTGCACTTCCTCTCCTGCTATGGATCTTTGGCCCGGTGCTTGTTTTCCTGTGCTCCTTCACTATGGTCCCTGTGCTTTACAACCTTGACTTTGTATTTGGGGTTAGGAGTAGTGGGAATAAGCAGGGAAAGCCTGATCATGTCAATGGATCATGTAGCGACTGTGAATCAGTCTAATATATTCATATATGTAGGCTAATGCCTAATAGCATGCACTAAATTTCTTGCTAATACTATTTCTGCCAGAATTAATAATAGAAAAACTTTAATATAAAATACATATATGTGGAGGTTTTTTTTTTATTTTTTTACCTAACCATTATTGTTTTTTCTCAAATCAATATATATAATTTAACGTCGTACTTTTTGCCAAGTCATTGCCCTATCTAGCCAACTTTAAAACAAGCCCAAAGCCCCGACCACTGATGCTGCTTTCTCATTGTTATGCTCAAACTTCTTCAAAGACCACCATGTACCATTCAATAATTATCATACATCAATGTGTGTCGAAGTAATGAATATAGTATATCAAATTTACTTCGTACAAAAGTAAATTTAATATACTCCTTAATTTAGGAGGGAACTGTAACACTGATCAGCAGAAGCAGATGCAGACAACCCCACCAAATCCGGCAAATTAAGCGGCTCTGACCTTCGTGTTCATTTTCAGAATACACGGGAAACGCCCTTTGCATCCAGAATTGCCTTTGACAAAGGCAAATAGGTACTTGGAGGATTTTATATTATGGCTCACAAAGTCACAAGCAAGCAAATTCCATTCTGACGCTTCTGTGTGCAGTGGAGTTGGACGAACTGCAAATGCACTCTAACGGACAAGGTCGCTGACGCTGGCCCGTGAAATCTGCAAAATACATTCTTGATTTGCTCAAGAACGACGAGGAGCAACCAATGCAGAGGTGAAAGGCTTGAAACTTTTATATAGATTCACTTCTCATGTCTCATGTCCAAGTGAATCAATCACAGAAGCAAAGGCTCCCAACATATCGTTAACCCTTACGTGTCTCCACTATGTCTTATTCAACTGATTTTGTAAGAGAATAAATTTTACTTTGAGAAACAACTAACGGATGTTTTTCTGACAGAATAGGATAGTAAGAAATCTTGTTAGATTACACAAAAAAAAATACTTATTAAGTTTTAGTTTATATTATTATGCTAAGAAGAATTCTACAGTTTTTAATGATTATCAGAATTATTATAACAGCAGCCCTCAGCAAACTTTTCATCTCCCGCAAACTTAACTTCTAAAACTAAAACCATGTCTTCAATTTTTTTTTTTCATTGTTCAATAAGAGATTCTTCAGCAGTTCTTCCAAGCTTGCCCTATGAATACACCATGCAAATTAAAAACCAAAAAAAAAAAAGATTTTGGGACTGATAGAATAGCACAAGCTAGAACCTATGGTAAATTTCAAATTGGTTCTCTTCAATACCCTCTTTGAAGACTAAAAGAGGAGTAATAAACTAAAAAAGGGGGTGGTTAGAGGGCAGAAGAAATCAATTGAAATTATGTATATATTAATTTGTAGAGAGAGTCGAGAGAGTGAATTTGTTTGGATATATCTTGATTCCTGAGTTGAAGAAATTAAGAGAATTTATTAAGGGATTTTTGTATACGGTTTGACTTTGTCAAATACTTCAAAAAATAGGTGGTTTCTTTTCTTTTCCTGCTTCACTAATTAAGTATTACCATTTATAGTAAGCCAATTTCCTTTGCTTCCCTTCCCATCAGAGAGGAAGTTGCTGTAGCACTGGCAATGGCATGCAACCCTACTCCTACTACGTCTAAAATTCACCACCCTTTGCATTGCTTCCTTCTGTCTATCTAGTATTATTGTTTGTAAAAGATAACCCAAACAAGCCCTTTCCCAAAAATTCTCCATGGGGACTTTCCTTTATATCTATCTGTACGTATTCTTTCCTCTGTTATTTCCACTTCCACATGGCAAGTCAAGTCATCCAGCGACATTCCCATCCATTTTCTAAAAGGTTAAATATAAATGACTTCATTTATTCCAGGTAACTCTATTCACTTGATAAAAAGGAAATTTAAAAAAAAAAAAAGGACTCCAGCACGGTAAAATATTATAGCAACTCAGTACCTAAAACTATTATATCCTCCCAAAACGGAGGATGAAGAAGTCCTATACCCTTCAACACTGGATGATCCACGCCCTCCTATTTGCGATGCAAATGATGAAGTATAGCTAGTCTCCAGCAACTGGGAGTTTTCACTCAAACCTGCATCAACCTTGCTGTGTATGCTTGCTGCATCTTCCTCATGACCGCTAGTAAACTCCTACAGATACAACCCCAACTTGAAGCTGTTAATTAAAATCTTACATGTTAGAACCAGAAATTTGTACAGAGGGAATTTCAACAACAATTACTTCTCATAATATAACTTGTGATAACGGAATTGATGATAGCCACCTGAATTAACTGTTGAGCCATATGAATTTGTGAAGTGGTGCCCTTAATTTCCACGGTGATCTCATCCAGGAAACCACCACTCCCTTGTATTACAAGGATTGCACCACTCATGCGGCGAATATATGCAATATTTGATCCACCAACACCGATGATGTCCTCTGCATAGGACAAGGATACTTGCATTGTTTGGGTCATCTAAGACAAAGAGCACCCATGCTCATGATCAATCAAAAAGCATGAGCCAACCAAAAGAAAAAAGAAGAAGAAGTTGGCCTTGAAGAATAAAATAACAATAACAGAAAGAAACTAAAAGACTAGGAAGATATTCGAACAATTCTTCTGATCAATGCAAGACTGGCCTTTGAAGCTAGAATAGTACACATAAAAAGGCTCTATCATTTCCTTAGTCTTACCTGCATTAAATGGATGCAGAGATATCCTGAGATACAACAACTAACTTTCATAAAATGAGCACATGTAACATAGTAACACTAGCAGCAGCAATAATTTTGATAATTATCTTCAATTACCTAAAAGCTTATTTTCATGCATTGATAATAAATTGACCAACCTGATTAACTGTAGGAGCAGCAGCACGAATAACTCCACTTGAGCGTATTTTGGGTTCTAGATGAGTTTCACTATCATATAAAGGATCCCGCTTTAAGGACGGCAAATAATCAGAACCAATCCCAGTTTGGTGAGCAGAAGCAGAATGCAGTGAGGACTCGGTTTTATCAGTTCAAGCATCAACAGGTCGCTCCTCTGATATTTTTGCATTGTACTCAGAAAGGAGTATGAATAAATTCAAATTTCGCAACTTATGCGAACAAGTCAAATATAAATTTCAGGTCTAACACTTACAGTTTTCTCAAAAATAGGAACGACGCTTTGATCAACCAAGAACTTCCTCAGCTGTCCCAACACAGCTTCTGATTCTTTAAGAACATTCAATGCTTCGCCATGTATCGTGTCTCTCATCTGAAGTAGCATAGGAGGGCACTTCATCTGAAATAAATGTAAATCTCAGAACAGTGCTGCTTTGCTTTCAAGGGGAAAGAGGAAAAAGGTAAAGCGAATTTAGAAATAAATAAATACACACACACACACACACACACACACTAAAGTTAGGGACTTGTTCAGAAATAAGCAGACACCATGGGGGAAGAAGAGGAAGAGGAAGAGGATAAGAAAAGAGGAGTTTAGTTGATAATTAAGGTGGGGGTTGGTGGGGGTAGGAGGGAGATATTTGAACTCAAGACCTAAATTCTGGAGGAATGATGTGACTCCGACTAGGCTAATCCCTCTGCTCTCAAGACATCCTATAAACTTAGCAATTAGAAAACCAAGATTTTGTTT
Organism: Adansonia digitata; assembly: GCA_029448705.1. Classification (NCBI taxonomy): domain Eukaryota; kingdom Viridiplantae; phylum Streptophyta; class Magnoliopsida; order Malvales; family Malvaceae; genus Adansonia; species Adansonia digitata. Next base: position 7,769 of record JAQSVH010206246.1, read on the forward strand.
CGAAGTACCAATCTGGGTGGATTAACGATGTTTGTATTCTTAAAAATCTTGTTTGATTCTAGTAAAAAACCCAATTTAAGGAAGCGTACATGCGAACAGAAAATGGAAGGTAGAAGTCAGCATTGACTTGAAGTTGATTTCTTTTGCATTTTACAGCTGAGATGTTCTGTTAATGTAATGGTAATAAGCTGTTTCCTGCTACAATTGTAACAAATGCTGTGCTAAAAAAGGGTAAAATTGGATTGCAACTTCTTACTAAACCCGAACAGAAACATTGGTGACCTCCTGAATAAGTTTAATAGTAGAGCCTTGCTTCTCAATCAAATTAATTGCTTGCAAAGATGCTACCAATAACCTTATAGAACAAAATGCTGCCACAGCAACGTTATCCTCGGTAGCAGATAAACCAACAACACGTTTACAAACTCTAACGGCAGCATCCATTGCAGAGGAGAGCGGCGGATATTAGAACCTACAAAAGGAAGGGAAACGCTTCTGCTCTTAACTTTCTGTTAGGTAAGTAAGATATAACTACGCAAAAAAAAAAAAAAATGAAAACAAGGGTTGTGCTGATTCATATTTATTCCTTTGTGGGGTTGGGGGAACACCCTAGGGCCTAGGGTTATTGTAGAAAGAATTGAATGAAAGGATGGACAAGGGAACAGACAATGCGATCGTGAGTGCCGAAGGGGGCTTCGTGAACGCGAATGCGGGCATGAGTCTCGTCGCACATCTTCTTCACTAGCTCTCCCTTACGTCCAGTGATGCTCCCCATCTTTGAAACCGCCACTATCAACCTGAAGACGTTGTATTCTGGGCACCCGAGTCACTTGTCCACAGCCACCTTCTCATTCTCCACTTCTGCTACATCTTCTTCTTCTTCTTATTCTTGTTGCTGTTGTCCCTGTTCTTGCCTTTCTGTTACTTGTTCGGCCAAAGTTGCGGTCGCCGCCGGACGTGATGAAGACGGAGCGTCGGACGCTGGGGTTCGGCGTGGAAGTTGGTGTAGATTTCATCCTTCTTGTTGTTGGAAGCCATTGATTTGTTATTTATTTGGGTGGCTTGCGGTTGCGGTTGCGGTTGCGGTTGCGGTTGCGAGAGTGAAAGAACAGCGTTGGAGTTAAAGAGTTGAGTGGCGTTGAGGGAGGTTGGACAAAGCCTTGGTTTTAGGAGTTCAATTTTCAGTTTTAGCAAAAGGAATTTTTATAAGGATATGTTCTATAATATGTTTTTAAGTATGTGAGTGTATCCACTCCACTCCAGTGCACTCTACTCCGCTCCACTGAAAATTGGGCTTGGGTTCAATTTTAAATCAATTGAGCTTTGATTTAATTGGGCAACACTTGGTCAAATTGGATCCAAAACTTTAAATTGAACTCTGATCTATTGGATTGGACTCAACAAAAAACAAAAGAAAAATTAAAAATTAAGAAAACCTCGACAAGCTTTCTCTTCTTTTTTCACCTTCCGTAGTCTCCCTCCTCTCTTTCAAACTTTTCCGCCTCTTTCACCAACCACAAAATGACAAGTCAATCAAGGTCCTTCACCAAAAATCAACGGATTCCGTAATCGCCAATTATTTCATCGTTGCTAACCCCAAGTTGATCATTATTTTAAAGTGATAAAAATCTTTAATGTAATTTTTAAATTAAATTTGTATAGCATTTTTTTCATTACTTCTCAAATCCAAAACATTGCTATAAAGATTATTTATTTGGACGCAAATTCAAATCCAATTGTTGATTTCAAGAAAAAAAAATTTTATTCCCGGATTCAATGTAATTTTTGATAAAAGTGGTTCAGAATAATGAAATTTTCTATGAAACTCACTTGAAAATGCAATTATGAATCAAAATTCAAAGAAAAAATTACTTAATATGGTCTTAGCGTTCAATTGGTTTAAGGGGAAGAGTATGACAGGAGTTTTGCGTGATTACTTTATACTTTTGAATTTAAACAGAAAATACCATTAACACGTTTGTCTTATCTGCTTTGACATATGATTAGGCCTCACAAAAAGTAACAAACAAATTCGAATGTCAAGATGGATGTGCGGTAAAATTATGAAAGGTATATATATATATATACTTGTTCCCAGTTTAAGATATATCAAAGAAACACCCCTCCAATTCCATTCGATCAACACCTCATAGCCAGCACCAGACTGATCTAAATAAAATAATCCCTTTCAATATCTACTTAATTTCATCTTAGCAACCACTTTGAGGCGAGATTATTTATCCACAAAACCCTTATAAGATATATAACTATAACAAACAATTCAACAGTATTCCAAGATTGAAGCATCATCCAAACAAACATAAAGTATTATACATATATGCAGCTCTGCTCTTATCAAGAAAAGATGGAAGGAAGGGAATGTAATATAATAAATAACATACTCCTCAATAAATTCCAAACTAAACTAAGCTTCGATCATAAACTTAGCAACCTTCTACAGCCTTGTAGTGATAATCATCAATGGAAGAGTAAACCAAACCTTCCTTTTCAAGAAACTCAATAGCATCCCTAGCCCGAAAAAGATAATCAAATGAATAAATAATATAAATAAATAAATAATAACTCAAAAGTGAATTCATGAAATATACTTGATCCTCTCTACGGGAGCCTTCAGCTGTTGTGAAAGTTCGTCTACATGCACCCCCATTTCCCGATCACTGTAAAAAATAACCAGTTAAACCAATTCAGAAAAATTAGCAACAAGAGTATAGCAGTACGCGGAAGCACGTGAACGCATTTGTCGAATCCATTAGGTACGTCAGTGCCCTAATGAAAGCTAAAATCTCGAAGTAAAGAAAATTTCATTAAAAGACGAGGACATTATCCCATTAAAGACACATTTTGTTCCTGGGATAAAATTTGAATAAAATAATTGTTCTGTGAAAAATAGAATATTTCAGGAAACAAATACTATGTAATTTGGTTCATAAATGGAATAAAAGAATAATGTCATTGAGATGTTTTGTTACTTAACTTAGATTAAGAAATATGTAAAAATTAAGTAGAAAATTATTACTTCATCTTCCAACACAAAATAATGTTTGGGTGTAAGGGTGTAAAAAACTATCTTTTATACTTCTTGTAAATCAACATTCTACGTTTCTATAAAATTATGCTTCAGCATCGCAAAAGCTCAATCCATTCAAGTTGATGAAAAAGCTTGATAAGTATTTTTATATGGGCAATAATCTCTACTTTTATACAAAAAAGGGGTGCATACAGGTTTTCCACTTGAAATATTTTGAAATTGAGTTTCCTCCCTTGGGTAAAAAACGCAAAGTTTTAGTTCACTACTCACATGTTTGAAGGTTGCTGCAGATAGTTCAGGACCAATTTATCAAAACTCTTGAGTCCATCAGCACTATATTGCATGGAGAACTGGAAAAAAGATAGATGATATTTATGGTAAACACAAAACAATGAGGATAAACTATCATATTTTGATTTCATACATCATTCATCGAAGCTGGCTGGTATACATTTGACACACCCCGCACGGGAGTGCTCAATGATGAACCTGCCATCTGTGGCTGGGCCAAAGCACCACCCTGTGACTAGAATTAACACAAGGAAAACACCAATCAAAAGCAATACTCATCTCCAAGAGAATGAATCAAATGTACAAGCATCTTAATTTGCAATTCTTATCAGTTTAAGACTTAAGTACCTGTATTTTGGAATTTTGCAGATGAAAATGTATGCTCTCGATAAAGTGGCAAGTAACTTCATCGAAATTTGTCACTGGCCTGAGAATAGCAAGCCAATCAAAGAAATAGTATGGTAACAAAGCTTATGCCAGATTCAAATAAATGCATTAATACTTGTCAGTATGTCATATCCAATATAGCATATTGCTTTATAGTTTATAGGTTAGATGGCAAATGGCAGAAGAGGACAACAGGAGTAACACAGCAAAAGAAACTCATTGATTCCCCAAATGGTACCAGAAATCCAGACTAAAATGCGTCTAGGTGCACATTGATACATTCTCAGACTGTAGGCTCTTTTGGCATCCAATTTCTTGTCACAACACCAAATTAGAGCATGCAAATGAATAAACATCAACTGCAAAACAGTACAATGCTCTAGGCAGAATAAAACAACAACTTTTATCCAAGTGTTGGCCCTCGAGCTTGGTTCAGTAGGAGTTGAAATAAAGGAAACTTGAAAAACACATACGCATGATTCTATAGATGCAATTTGTCACATGAGATGGATCAGATGCCATTAGAATTCTTAATAAGATCAGATTTTAGGGCATAGTGCATACTATCAAGTATCAACAAACTGTTCAATATGGCAGCAATAGAAAAGAGATACCAAAGGTACTGATCAATTGGAACTAGAAAATATATTTATCAAACCATACCTGACAGAGAAGGCACTTAATTGCTTCTTGCCTTGAAAACTTTGCAAGTGTCCATTAACACGAACATAAGTTCCATCTCTATGGCACAAGAAATTAAAGAATGTAAGAAAATAACAATGTAAAACTATCTAATGACATTCCAAAACAAGAAGATAATGCTTAATTGAAATAATCGAGAGAACTTACTCTAATGCATCCATTTCTCTCGTGTCAAGATTTTCAGTTACCCTGATTGAAACAGAAACTCTTTTAGAGGAATTAGCTAGAGATTTCATACCAAATTTTTTTTCTCTAATTTCAATTTTGATTTTAATTGCAGTGGCTAAACAAAAATCACCTACTAGGCTACTAAAACGGAAATTAGTTCAATAACATTGTTAAGATATTCATAAGTTCACTGAATTCAAATAGAATCTGCTCATCACCATCTTATACATTCAACTCGGCCTGTTCCATCATCAAGGTGGAAACGAACATCAGAAGACCTTGCAGTTTTGTTAAACACCATGCCAACCGCCGTAACCTGAACCAGCGAAGCACCCAAAAATATAATAAAAGAGAGAATGAATGAAAAACAAATTAATCAAACAACTGAGTGCATTATTAGGAATCTTTTGAAAGCAAACCGCAGAGATTTGGAACTATAGGTGCCAAAATTTAACACTATGATTCTTTTCATACGAAACACGCAAATAGAAAAAGGGAAACAGTGAAACGATTTAAGAAATGGTACATTGGCCACATCAACACCATCAATTATGAAATTGGATTTCTCATCGCCAGATTGAGAAGCTTCATTTATCTGCTTCACCGTCACTGGTATCAACCTCTGTGTATCACGGCTCTGCTAATCGCCAAACAGGAAAAAAAAAGTGAAATTAGATGGTTCAACAACGACAAATATACAAAGTTTGAAAATTCGTTCACTAGATTTACTTCCCTGGGTGCAAAACAATTTTACCCAGATTTTCTCACCAGCCAAACAGAACATACAAAGGTGAGGACATAAAGATGAAAGAGAGATGACTGACTTTTGCAGGAGATGGCGTTGAATTAGCGAGCTGAGAAGGCTGAGAAGGCATGAATCCACCGCCGGATAAGGCGGAGGTGGCGTCAAACTGGCTGCTCGAGAACATGTTTGGAACCCTAGAAGCAGAGTCGAAAATGAAAATGAAATTAATAGGACTAAATTGCACGGTAGAAATACTAGCACTATACATTAGAGGGAGAGAGAGAGGGGTTTAGCTTTTTCAACTTCCCCGCCATTTAGTTTGGATTTCCCGCCTGATTCTCGTTAATTGGTCCCTACCGGCCCCGGCCCAGCTGCGAGAAGTGGAAAGTCGATCCAATTCCCGCTAGTATTGTATTATCAAAATATCAAATATATATATATATATCGCCACTTCCGTTCGCGATCTCTGAGTCAATATATATAGATATACATAATAAACAGATTTTGAGTTGTTGACGTAGACAAAGGTCATTGGTGTAGAGTTTAATTTGTTTCTTAGAGATGACATCGTTGGCAATGGCATGGGTATTTGATTTGTATTCGCTATCGAATGATTCTTAATTTTAACCAAATCCACACTAAATTTTAGCCTCAAATGACGACAGAGAATCAATTAATATTGGACTTTTTTAACAATGGTTCGGTTTGAGAATTGAGATATATATGGGCCTGGGTAAAACTAGGCAGAATCCGCTTTAGAGTTTGAAAACAGAGTGTAATAAATTGAGAGAAAGAAATATGAATAATGGGATATATATATATATCTGCGTGCACGAAGATTTGGAAGTCTTAACTAAGTGAGAAACCACGCAAATGAAGGAGGATGCAAGAGTTGCAATGATATCATCATTGCTTGATTCAAAGACCAGGAGATTTTCAGTATCTTAGTCGCTTCACACAGATTTTTGTTTTAAAAGAGAAATCATATATTTTTAAGAAGCGGACCTTAAACTTGTGCCCACTGCCCACTCAAGTAGAGCTTTTGTTTTGTGTCGTCTACCGTCTGTCTACACTCTACTACTGTTAGCGTTAACTTAGGCTGTAGCCATAGGACAGGACAGGAGTAGTCACGGTAGGCTTGTTTGGTCCAATTTGCTAGCATTTTCTATTTTAATATTGTAAAATTCTTAGTCCAGCAAGGTTGTGGCAATTTTTGTAATTAGATACAATATTTTGAGTTGCATTGCACCATAGTCCGTACTTGACTAGTGTCAAGCATCAACTAGCAGCCAGCAAGAACTTTTCTCCTTTACTTTGCCATTTTAGAATTTACCACCGTTCCAATTCAACAGGGTAATGATCAACATAATTTTCTTAGTTTTCCAATGTAATAAATCTAGCACCTAAAGTACTGATTGATTTTAAAAATACACGAAAGGGTATAATTGTAATTAAGTTACTACGGTCAATTGAAATCGTCTTAAATTATACAACATTTTTTAAAAAATGGCTCGAAAGCATCTACTGTTCCCGGTACCAATAATGCAGTATCAATCACGAAAGAATGCTGCTAGTGGTCAGGGGGCAGTAGTAGCTCCAGCCTCCAACACATACAACAAGCTATGCAAAAGTTTTGACGCGGCAAAGGCAAAGGCGAAGGGAAAAGGACCTGTTTCTCTTGTGTTTAATCAAAGAAGACAGACGAAGACCATATCGGTGGATGACAAGAAAAGAAAAAAAAATGTTCGAGCTGTCGTATTAAAAATTTGAAATGACTTGAAATGAAGGAAATCCAATATATCCAACTTTTAAGACTCGAGTATTGATTCGATGGCATGCTCCATTAAATGTGAAAGTGAAAGTGAAAGAAAAGGTCCTAAGATATCGCCTACCTTTAAAAAAAAAGAAAAACTGTGGTCAGATTCTGTAAACTCTGTTAAGTCAGATATATGTTCCACGCCACTCTTTCCCGCACTCTCAACCATTTATTAGAATTTAGATTCCTATCAGAACAACAAAAAGGGATTGTTCTTCACAGAGAAATGGTCCTCTCATCTGCATGGTCTATTTGCTATGTACATTTGAGGCAGGCAGTGCCCTCACATGGGGTTAACTCTCCACCACAACCTCATTCATTTTATCTATCTATATATATATGTATATGTAGGTATATTATCAACGCTAACTAACTAGTCTACATTTTTCCCCTCCCGATTTTTCTGTTTTCCTTTTTTCTTCTGATTATGTCTATTCATGTATTATTATTATTATTATTACTACTGGGCAAGGTAATATGTGATGTGAAAGCGTTTTCAGACCCCACCTATGATCTTTACACTTTGG
>JAQSVH010206286.1:0-15452 GCA_029448705.1 Adansonia digitata
AACTTTAATTGTAAGGAATATGGTGGAAAGAAAAGCTTTTCTTGCCAAACCAAAGCATCAGTATCATGCATCCTAATAAGGAGAACATGATTATGGTGCCCAATAACAAAAGAATGAAGGTTATTACAAGAATTCAAGTTTTTTTCACTTGACGGATGAACTTTAATTATAGTAAAAATAGTGGAGAGAAAAACCTTTCTTGCAAAATCAAAGCACAAATATTGTGTATCCTAATAAGTAAAACATGATTGTCAAGCCAATCATGAATAAAATAGAGATTATTACGAGAATCGTCATTTGTCTTAGTTAATGGACAAACTTTGACTGTAAGGGAAACGGTGGAAAGAAAAGCTTTTCCTACCAAATGAAAGCATCATTATTGTGTATCCCAACAAGGAGAACATGATTATAGTGCCGAACCATAAAAAGAATGAGATTATTATAAGAATCCAAGTTTGTCTTATTTGATAGATGAACTTTCATTGTAACAAAAATGGTGAAGAGAAAGCTTTTCGTGCCAAACCAAGGCACTAATATCGTGTATCCCAATGATGAAAACATGATTGTAGCGCTAAATCACAAAAAAATGGAGATTATTATGAGAATCAAAGTTTCTCTCGTTTGATATATGAACTTTGATTTTATGGAAAATGTTGAAAGAAAAGCTTTTCTTGCCAAACCATAGCACCATTATCATGTATCCTAATAAGAGAACATGATTGCGGTGCCCAATCACAAAAAAATGAAGATTATTATGAGAACCCTTGTTTGTCTCATTTGAGGGATAAACATTGACTATAAGGAAAATGGGGGAAAGAAAAGCTTTTATTATTAAACCAAAGTGCCAATATCATGTAACCATAGAGGAGAACGTGATTGTAATGCCCAATAGCAAAAAAATAGAGATGATTACAAAAATCCAAGTTGGTCTCCTTTGATGGATGAACTTTAATTCTAGGGAAAATGGTGGAAAGAAAAGCTTTTCTTGCCAAACTGAAGCATCAATATCATTCATCTCAATGAGTAGAACATGATGTAGTGCCTTATCACGAAAAGAATGAAGATTATTATGAGAATCCAAGTTTATCTCATTTGACGAACGAAATTTGATTGTAAGGAAAATACTAGAGAGAAAACGTTTCTTGCCAAACCAAAGCACCAATATCATGTATTCCAATAAGGAGAACATGATTGTAGCATCGAATCATAAAAAAATGGAAATTATTTTGAGAATCCACATTTGTCTTGTTTGACAGTTGAACTTTAATTTTATGGAAAATATGGAAAGAAAAGCTTTTCTTGCCAAACCAAAGCATCAGTATCTTGTATCCCAATGAGGAGAACATGACCGTAGTTCCCATTTACAAAAAAATGAAGATTATTACTAGAATCCAAGTTTGTCTCACTTAACAGAGGAACTTTGATTTCAAGGAAAATGGTGGACAGAAAAGCTTTTCATGCAAAATCGAAGCTCCAATATCGTGTATCCTAATGTGTAGAATATGATTTTAGTGCCCAATCACAAAAAGAATGGAGATTATTACAGAATCATCATTTGCATCGGTTGATGAACAAGCTTTAGTTTTAAGGAAAATGGTGGAGGGAAAAGCTTTTCTTGGAAAGCTAAAACACCAATATCATGTATCCCAATGAGGGGAACATGGTTGTCATGCCAATTCAAAAAAAAAATAGATTATTAAAGAATCTTAATTGTCACATTTGATGAACGAACTTTGATTCTATGAAAAATATGGAAGGAAATGCTTTACTTGCAAAAACAACGCATCAGTATCTTATATCCTAATGAAGAGAAAATGATTGTGGTTCCCAATCACAAAGAAATGAATATTATTACGAGAATCCAAGTTTGTCTCATTCGACAGATGAACTTTGTTTATAAGGAAAATGGTGGAGAGAAAAGCTTTCATCGCCAAACCAAAGCATCGATATCATGTACCCAAAGTGGAGAATGTGATTGTAGTGTTCAATAACAAAGAAAATTATGAGAATCCAAGTTTGTCTTGTTTGATAGATAAACTTTGATTATAAAGAAAATAGTGAAGAGAAATGCTTCTTCCTAAACGAAAGCATCGGTATCATGTTTCCAAATGAGGTAAACATGATTGTAGAGTTGAATCACAAAAAATAGAGATTATTATGAGAATCCAAGTTTATGTCATTTGATAGACGAACTTTGATTTTATGGAAAATGTGGAAAGAAAAGCTTTTGTTGCCAAACCAAATAATCAATATCACGTATCCCAACAAGGAAAACATAATTGTGGTGCCCAATCAAAAAAATAAGGATTACTCTGGGAATCCAAGTTTCTCTTAATTGACAGATGAACTTAAATTATAAGGAAAATAGTGGAGAGAAAAGCTTATATTACCAACCCAAAGCACTAATATCGTGTACCCAATGAGGAGAATGTGATTATAGTGCCTATGACAAAAAAATTTAGATTATTACAAGAATCCACATTTGTCTTGTTTCATAGATGAACTTTAATTATAGAAAAAATGGTGAAAAGAAAAGCTTTTCTTGCCAAACTAAAGCATCAATATCATGTATCTTAATGAGGAGAACATGATGTAGTTCCCAATAAAAAAAAGAATGAAGATTATTATTGGAATCCAACTTTCTCTCATTTAATGGATAAACTTTGACTATAAGGAGAACGGTGGAAAGGAAAGATTTTCCTGCCAAACGAAGCATTAATATTGTGCAATCCAATAAGGAGAACATGATTCTAGTGCCTAACCACAAAAAGAAAGAAGATTTTTACAAGAATCCAAGTTTCTCTTATTTAACGAATGAACTTTGATTCTAAGGAAAACGATGGAGAGAAAGCTTTTCTTGCCACACCAAAGCACCAATATCGTGTATCCCAGTGAGGAGAACATGATTGTAGTGTCGATTCACCAAAAAATGGAGATTATTATGGGAATCCAAGTTTGCATCGTTTGATGGATGAACTTTGATTTTATGGAAAATGTGGAAAGAAAAGCTTTTTTTGCCAAGCCAAAGCATCAATATCTTGTAACTCAATGAGTAGAACATGATTGTGCTACCCAATCACAAAAAAAAATGAAGATTATTACCAAAATCCAAGTTTGTTTCTTTTAATGCATCAACTTTGATTACAAGGAAAATAGTGCAAAGAAAAGCTTTAATTGGCAATCCAAAGCACCAATATCGTGTACCAAAGGAGGAGAACGTGATTGTAGTCCCCAATAACAAAAAAATAATGATTATTACGAGAATCCAAGTTTGTCTCATTTGACGAATGAACTTTAATTCTAGGGAAAATGGTAGAAATAAATGCTTTCCTTGCCAGACCAAAGCATCAATATCATGTCTCTCAATAAGGAGAACATGACATAGCTCCTAATAAAAAAAGAGTGAAGATTATTATGAGATTCCAAGTTTGTCTCGTTTGATAAACTAACTGTGATTGTAGCGAAAATGGTGGATAGGAAGCTTTCTTGCCAAACAGAAGCGCTAATATCTTGTATCTGAACGAGGAGAACATGATTGTAGTGTTGAGTCATAAGAAAATGGTAATTATTATAAGAATCCAATTTTGTCTCGTTTGATAGATAGACTTTGATTTTATGGAAAATGTGAAAAGAAAAGCTTCTCGTGCTAAACCAAGGCATCAGTATCATATATTACAATGACGAGAAAATGACTGCGGTGCCCAATCACAAAGAAGTGAAGATTATTATAAGATTCCAAGTTTGTCTCATTTGATGGAAACTCTGATTATATGGAAAATGGCATAGAGGAAAGCTTTTATCGCCAAACGAAAGCACCAATATCATGTACATAAAAAGGAGAACATGATTATAGTGCCAAATAAAAAAAATAGAGATTATTACGAGAATCCAAGTTTGTCTCATTTGACGGATAAACTTTGATTTTGGGGAAAATAGGGGAAAGTGAAGCTTTTCTTGCCAAACTAAAGCATCAATATCATGTATCTCAATGAGGAGAGCATGATGTAGAGCCTAATCACAAAAAGGATGAAGATTATTATGAAGATCCAAGTTTGTCTCATTTGACAAATAAACTTTGATTCTAAGGAAAATGGTTGAAAGGAAAGCTTCACCTGCCAAATGAAAGCATCAATATTGTGTATCCCAATAAGGAGAACAAGATTGTAGTGTGTAGCCACAAAAAGAATGAAGATTTTTATAGGAATCCAAGTTTGTCTTATTTAATGGATGAACTTTGACTGTAAGGAATATGGTGAAGAGAAACCTTTTCTTGCTAAACCAAAGAACCAATATCATTTATCGCAATGAGGAGAACTTGATTTTAATGCCTATTAATATAAAATAGATATTATTACAAGAATCCAAGTTTACCTTGTTTCATAAAGGAATTTGATTCTAAGGAAGGTTGTGGAAACAAAAACTTTTCTTGCCAAATGAAAGTAGCAATATCATGTATCTCAAAGAGGAGAACATGATATATTGCCCAATCACAAAAAGAATGAACATTATTATAAGAATCCAAGTTTGTTTCATTTGACGGACGAACATTGATTGTAGGGAAAATGGTGGAGAGAAAGCATTTATTGCCAAAAAAAGCACCAGTATCGTGTATCAGAATGAGGAAAACATAATTGTAGTGATGAATCACAAAACAATGGAGATTATTACAAGAATCCAAGTTTGTCTAATTTGATGGATGAACTTTGATTCTATAGAATATATTGAAAGAAAAGCTATTCTTGCCAAACCAAATCATCAATATTATGTATCCCAATAAGGAGAACATGACTAGAACCCACATTTGTCTCACTTGATGGATGAACTTTGATTACAAGAAAAATTATGGAGAGAAAAGCTTTTCATGCAAAATCAAAGGACCAACGTCGTGTATCCCAACGTCTAGAACATGATTGTAGTGCCCAATCATAAAAAGAATGGAGATTATTACAAGAATCATCATTTGTCTCGATTGACGGACAAACCTGAATTTTAAGGAAAATAGTGAGGGAAAAGTTTTTCTTGGAAAGCCAAAGCACTAATATCATGTATCTCATTAAGGAGAACATGATTGTCATGCCGATTCGAAAAAAATAGAGATTATTATAATAACCAAAGTTTGTCTCATTTGATGGATGAACTTTGATTCTATTGAAAATGTGGAAGGAAAAGCTTTTCTTGCCCAATGAAAGCATCTGTATCTTGTATCCGAAAGAAGAGAACATGATTGTGGTGCCCAATCGAATTGGTGAATATTATTATAAGAATATAAGTTTGTCCTATTTAACAGATGAACTTTGATAATAATGAAAATGGTGGAGAGAAAAGCTGTTATTGCCAAACCAATGCACCAATATCATATACCTAAAGAGGAGAACATGATTGTAGTGTCCAGTAACAAAAAATAGAGAATGTTATGAGAATCCAAGTTTGTCCCATTTGACATACGAACTTTGAGTCTAAGGAAAGAGGTCGAAAGGAATCTTTTTCCTGTGAAACGAAAGCATCAATATTATGTATCCTCATAAGGAGAACAAAATTGTAGTGCCTAACCACAAAAAAATGAAGACTATTATAAGAATCCAAGCTTGTGTTATTTGACGAACAAACTTTGATTCAAGGGAAAATGGTGGAAAAAAAAGCTTTTCTTCCTAAACTAAAGCATCAATATCATGTATCTCAATAAGGAGAACATGATGTATTGTCCAATCACAAAAAGACCAAAGATTATTATGATAACTAAGTTTGTCTCATTTGATGGATGAACTTTGATCATAAGGAAAATGGTGGAGAGAAAGTGTTTCTTGCCAAACAAAAACACTAGTATCGTGTATCCCAATAAGGAGAACATGATTGTAGTGCTGAATCACAAAACAATAGAGATTATTATAAGTATTCAAGTTTGTCCAATTTGGTGGATGAACTTTAATTCTATTGAAAATGTTGAAAGAAAAGGTTTCCTTGCCAAACCAAATCATTAGCATCATGTATCCCAATAAGGAGAACATGACTGTGGTGCCCAATTACAAATGAGTGAAGACAATTATTAGAATGCAAGTTTGTTTCACTTCATGGATGAACTTTGATTACAAGGACAATAGAGGAGAAAAAGCTTTTCATGCAAAATCAAAGCGCCAATATTGTGTATCTCAATGTGTAGAACATGATTGTGGTGCCCAATGACAAAAAGAATGGAGATTATTACGAGAATCTAAGCTTGTCTCATTTGACAGATGAACTTTGATTCTAAGGAAAATCGTGGAAAGGGAAGCTTTTCCTACCAAACGAAAGCATAACTATTGTGTATCACAATAAGAAGAACAAGATTATAGTGGCCAACCACAAAAAAATTAAGATTATTATGAGAATCCAAGTTTGTCTCATTTGATAGATGAACTTTGATTTTAAGGTAAATAGTGGAGAGAAAAGCTTTTATAACCAAACGAAATCACCAATATCATGTACCTAAAGAGGAGAACGTGATCATAATGCCCAATAACAAAAAAATGGAGATTATTATGAGAATCCAAGTTTGTCTCGTTTGACAGACAAACTTTGATAGTGGGGAAAATGGTGGAAAGTAAAGCTTTTCTTGCCAAACCAAAGCATCAATATCATGTATCTAAATGAAGAGAACATGAGGTAGAGCACAATCACAAAAAGAATGAAAATTATTATGAGGATCCAAGTTTGTCTCATATGACAGACGAACTTTGATTCTATGGAAAATGGTGGAAAGGAAAGCTTTACCTACCAAACGAAAGCATCAATATTATGTATCCCTATAAAGAGAATAGGATTGTAGTACGCAACCACAAAAAGAATGAAGATTAGTATGGGAATTCAAGTTTGTCTTATTTGATGGATGAACTTTGATTTTAAGGAAAATGGTGGAGAGAATGCTTTTCTTGCCAAACCAAAGCACCAATATCATTTATCCCAATGAAGAGAACATGATCTTGGTGCCTATTAATAAAAAATAGAGATGATTACGAGAATCCAAGTTTGTCTCATTTCATAGATGAATTTTGATTCTAGGGAAGATTATGGAAAAAAAACCTTTTCTTGCCAAACGAAAGCATCGATATCTTGTATCTCAATGAGGAGAACATGATGTATTGCCCAATCATAAAAAGAATGAAGATTATTATAGGAATCTAGGTTTGACTTTTTAACATTGATTGTAGGGAAAATGGTGGAGAGAAAGCATTTCTTGCTAAACAAAAGCACCAATATCATGTATTCGAATGAGGAAAACATGATTGTAGTGCTGAATCACAAAATAATAGAGATTATCATGAGAATCCAAGTTTATCTGATCTGATGGATGAACTTTGATTTTATAGAAAATGTTGAAAGAAAAATTTTTCTTGCCAAACCAAATCATTAGTATCATGTGTCCCAATGAGGAGAACATGACTGTGGTTCCCAATTACAAAAGAATGAAGATTATTACTAGAATCCAAGTTTCTCTCACTTGATGGATGAACATTGATTACAAGGAAAATGGTGGAGAGAAAAGCTTTTCATGCAAAATCAAAGCGCCAATATCGTGTATCCCAACATGTAGAACATGATTGTAGTGCCCAACACAAAAAGAATGAAGATTATTACGAGAATTGTCATTTGTCTTGGTTGATAGACAAACTTTGATTCTAAGGAAAATGATAGAGGGATAAGCTTTTCTTGGAAAGCCAAAGCACCAATATTATGTATCCCATTGAGGAGAACATGATTGTCATGCCGATTCAAAAAAAATAGAGATTATTACGAGAATTAAAGTTTGTCTCATTTGATGGACAAACTTTGATTCTATGGAAAATATGGAAGGAAAAGCTTTTTTTGCCCAACCAAAGCAATAGTATCTTGTATCCAAAAGAAGAGAACATGATTGCAGTGCCTAATAAAAAAAAATGAATATTATTACGAGAATATAAGTTTATCTCATTGACGGATGAACTTTGATTATAATGAAAATGGTAGAGAGAAAAACTTTTATTGCCAAACCATTGTACCCATATCGTGTACCCAAAAAGGAGAACGTGATTGTAGTCCCTAATAACAAAAAAAATGGAGAATATTATGAGAATCCAAGTTCGTCCTATTTGACATACAAACTTTGAGTTTAAAGAAAAAGGTGGAAATAAAAGTTTTTTCGGCCTAACAAAAACATCAATATTGTGTATCCCAATAAGGAGAACAAAATTTAATGCTCAACCACAATAAAATGAAGATTATTATAAGAATCCAAGCTTATGTCATTTGACGGACGACTTTGATTTTAAGGAAAATGGTGGAGAGATTACTTTTCGTGCTAAACCAGAGCAACAATATCATTTATCCCAAAGAGGAGAATTTGATTTTAGTACTTATTAACAAAAGATGGAGATGATTATGAGAACCCAAGTTTGTCTCCTTTGACAAACGAACTTTGATTCCAGGGAAAATAGTGGGAACAAAGCTTTTCTTGTCAAACCAAACCATCAATATCATGTATCTCAATGAGGAGAACATGATGTATTATCTAATCACAAAAAGACTAAAGATTATTATGAGAATCCAAGTTTGTCTAGTTTGACAGATGAACTTTGATTGTAAGGAAAATGGTGGAGAGAACGCATTTCTTGCCAAACAAAAGCACCAATATCATGTATCCCAGTGAGGAGAATACGATTGTAGTGCTAAATTACAAAACAATGGAGATTATTATGAGTATCCAAGTTTGTCTCATTTGGTGGATGAACTTTGATTCTGTGGAAAATGTTGGAAGAAAAGGTTTTCTTGCCAAACCAAATCATCAGCATATGTATCCTAATAAGGAGAACATGACTGTGGTGCCCAGTTACAAAGAATGAAGATTATTATTAGAATCCAAGTTTGTCTCACTTCACAAATGAACTTTGATTACAAAGAAAATGGTAGAGAGAAAAGCTATTCATGCAAAATCAAAGCACCAATATAATGTATCCTAATGTGTGGAACATGATTGCAGTGCCCAATCACAAAAAGAATAGAGATTATTCTGAGAATCTAAGTTTGTCCCATTTGACAGATGAACTTTGATTCTAAGGAAAATAGTAAAAAGGAAAGCTTTTCCTACCAATCGAAAGCATCACTATTGTGTATCCTAATTAGGAGACAAGATTGTAGTGCCCTACCATAAAAGAAATTAAGATTATTATAAGAAGCCAAGTTTGTCTCATTTGATAGACGAACTTTGATTTTAAGGTAAATGGTGGAGAGATAGCTTTTCTTGCAAAACCAAAGCACCAATATCATTGATCTCAATGAGGAGAACATGATTTAGTGCCTGTTAACAAAAAATGAAAATGATTATGGGAATCAAAGTCTGTCTTGTTTGAAAAATAAGCTTTGATACTAGGGAAAATGGCAGAAAGAAAAGCTTTTCTTGCTAAACCAAAGCATCAATATCATGTATCTCAATGAGGAGAACATGATGTATTGACTAATCATAAAAGGAATGAAGATTATCATGAGAATCTAGGTTTATCTCATTTGACGGATGAACTTTGATTATAAGGAAAATAGTGGAGAGAAAGCATTTTTTGCCAAATAAAAGCACTAATATTATGTATCCTAATAAGGAGAGCATGATTGCAGTGCCAAGTCACAAAATAATGGAGTTTATTATCAGAGTCCATGTTTATCTCATTTGATGGATGAACCTTGATTATGGGGAAAATGGTGGAAAGAAAAGCTTTTCTTGCCGAACCAAAACATCAATATCATATATCTCGGTGAGGAAAACAGGATGTAGTGATCAATTCACAAAAATATGGAGATTATTACGAGAATCCAAGTTTGTTTCATTTGATGGATGAACTTTGATTTTAAGGAAAATGGTGGAAATAGAAGCTTTTTTTGCCAAACCAAAGCACCAATATCATGTATCTTAATGAGGAAAATATATGTAGTGCCCAATTTAGAGAAAAATTGAAGACTACTGAAAGAATCCAAGTTTCTCTCATTTGATGGATGAACTTTGATTCTATGGAAAATGTGAAAAGAAAAGCTTTTCTTGCCAAACCCAAGCGTTAGTATCATGTATCCCAATGAGTAGAACATGATTGTAACGCCCAATCACAAAAGGAATACAGATTATTACAAGAATCGTCGTTTCTCTCAATTGACGAACAAACTTTGATTCTAAGGAAAATGGCGAAAAGGAAAAGTTTTCCTGCCAAACGAAAGCATCAATATTGTGTATCCTCATAAGGACAACATGATTATAGTGCCCAACCATAAAAAATGACAATTATTATGATAATCCAAGTTTGTCTCATTTGATGGATGAACTTTGATTGTAAGGAAATTGGTGGAGGGAAAGCTTTCCTTGCCAAACCAAAGCACCAATTTCATGTACCCAAAGAGGAAAATGTGATTGTAGTGCCCAAAAGGAAAAAAAATTAAGATGATTACAAGAATTCGAGTTTATCTCATTTGACAAACAGAATTTAATTCTAGGAAAATAGGGGAAAAAGTTTTTCTTGCCAAACCAAAGCTTCAATATCATGTACCTCAATGAGGAGAACATGACGTAGAGTCCAATGACAAATGGAATGAAGATTATTATGGGAATCAAGTTTCTCTCATTTGACAGATGAAGTTTAATTCTGAAGAAAATGGTGGAAAGGAAATCTTTTCCTTCCAAATGAAAGCATCAAGATTATGTATCCCAATAAGGAGAACAAGATTGTAGTGCCCAAACGCAAAAAAAATGATGATTATTATGAGAATCCATGTTTGTCTCATTTGACGGATGAGCTTTGATTGTAAGGAAAATGGTGGACAGAAAGCTTTTCTTGCGAAACCAAAGAACCAATACTGCTTATCCTAAGAAAGAGAACATGACTTTAGTGCCCATCAACCAAAAAAATAGAGATGATTATGAGAATACGATCTATGATTCTAGGGAAAATGGTAGAAAGAAAAGCTTTTCTTGCCAAAACAAAGCATCAATATCATGTATCTCAATAAGGAGAACATGTTGTATTGCGCAATCACAAAAAGGATGAAAATTATTATGAAAATCCAGGGTTGTCTCATTTGACAGACGAACTTTCATTGTAAGGAAAATGGTGGAAAAAAGTGTTTCTTGCTAAACCAAAGCACCAATTTTGTGTATCCCAATAAGGACAACATGATTTTATTGCTGAATCATAAAACGATAGAGATTATTAGAAGAATCCAAGTTTGTCTCGTTTGACAGATGAACTCTGATTATAGGGAAAATGATGGAAATAAAAGCTTTTCTTGCTAAACCAAAGCATCAATATCATGTATCTCAGTGAGGAAAACATGATGTAGTGATCAATTCAAAGAAATATGGAGATTATTACAAGAATCCAAGTTTGTCTCATTTGATGATTGAACTTTGATTCTAGGGAAAATGGTGGAAAGAAAAGCTTTTTTTACTAAACCTAACCACCAATATCATGTATCCCAATGAGGAGAATATATGTAGTGCCTACTTTAGAGAAAAAATGAAGACTATTACAAGAATCCAGGTTTGTCTTATTTGATGGATGACCTTTGATTTTGTGGAAAATATGGAAAGCAAAGCTTTTCTTCCCAAACCCAAGCATTAGTATCATGCATCCCAATGAGTAGAACATGATTATAGTGCCTAATCACAAAAGGAATGCAGATTATTATGAGAATCATCGTTTCTCTCAGCTAACAGATAAATTTTGATTCTAAGGAAAATGGTGGAAAGGAAAAGTTTTCCTATCAAACAAAAGCATCAATATTATGTATCCTAATAAGGACAACACGATTATAGTGCCTAACCACAAAAAAATGACAATTATTTTGATAATCTAAATTTGTCTCATTTGATGGATAAACTTTGATTATAGGGAAACTAGTGGAGGGAAAGCTTTCCTTGCCAAACCAAAGCACCAATATCATGTACCCAAAGAGAAGGACGTGATTGTAGTGCCCAATTGCAAAAAAAAATTAAGATGATTACAAGAATTCAAGTTTATCTCATTTGATAGATGGACTTTAATTCTAGGAAAATAGGGGAAAAAAAAGTTTTTCTTGCCAAACCAAAGTTTCAATATCATGTATCTCAATGAGGAGAACATGATGTAGAGCCCAATGATAAAAGGAATGAAGATTATTATGATAATCCAAGTTTGTTTCATTTGATGGATAAACTTTCATTTTAAAGAAAATGGTGGAGAGAAAGCTTTTCTTGTCAAACCAAAGCACCAATGCCGTTTATCCTAAGAAGGAGAACATGATTTTAGCACCCATTAACAAAAAAAATAGAGATGATTATGAGAATACAATCTATGATTCTAAAGAAAATGGTGGAAAGAAAAGCTTTTCTTGCCAAAACAAAGCATGAATATCATGTATCTTAATGAGGAGAACATGCTGTATTATGCAATCATAAAAAGAATGAAGATTATTATAAGAATCCAGGTTTGTCTCATTTGACGGATGAACTTTCATTGCAAGGAAAATGGTAGAGAGAAATTGTTTCTTACCAAACCAAAGCACCAATATCATGTATCCCAATAAGGCAACATGATTATAGTGCCAAATCATAAAACAATGGAGATTATTACAAGAATCAAAGTTTGTCTCGTTTGACAGATAAACCTTGATTATAGGGAAATGGTGGAAAGAAAAGCTTTTCCTACCAAACCAAAGCATCAATATCATGTATCTCAGTGAGGAAAACATGATGTAGTGATGAATTCACAAAAATATGAAGATTATTATGAGAATCCAAGTTTGTCTCATTTGATAGATGAACTTTGAATTTAGGGAAAATGGTGGAAAGAAAAGCATTTCTTTCCAAACCAAAGCACCGATATCATGTATCTCAATGAAGAGAATATATGTAGTGCCCAATTCAAAGAAAAAATAAAGACTATTACAAGAATCCAAGTTTGTTTAATTTGATGGATGAACTTTGATTCTATGGAAAATATGGAAAGAAAAGCTTTTCTTGCCAAACCCAAGCATTAGTATCATGTATCCCAATGAGTAGAACATGATTGTAGTGCCCAATCACAAAAGGAATGCATATTATTACCAGAATCATCATTTCTCTTAGTTGATGGACAAACTTTGATTCTAAGGAAGATAGTGAAAAGGAAAAGTTTTCTTGCCAAACGAAAGCATCAATATTGTGTACCCCAATAAGGACAACATGATTATAGTGCCCAACTACAAAAAAAATTACAATTATTATGATAATCCATGTTTATCTTATTTGATGGATGAACTTTGATTGTCAGGAAACTGGTGGAGAGAAAGCTTTCCTTGCCAAACCGAAGCACTATTATCATGTACCCAAAGAGGAGAACATGATTGTAGTGCCCAATAACAAAAAAAATTAAGATGATTACAAGAATTCAAGTTTATCTTGTTTGACAGATGGACTTTAATTCTAGGAAAATAGGGGAAAAAGCTTTTCTTGCCAAACCAAAGCTTCAATATCTTGTATCTCAATGAGGAGAACATGATGTACAGCCCAATGACAAAAGGAATGAAGATTATTATGGGAATCCAAGTTTGTCTCATTTGACGGATGAACTTTAGTTCCAAAGAAAATGGTGGAAAGGAAAGCTTTTCCTTCCAAACAGAAGCATCAATATTGTGTATCCCAATAAAGAGAGCAAGATTTTAGTCCCCAACCATAAAAAGAATGAAGATTATTATAAGAATCCATGTTTGTCTCATTTGAGAGATGAACTTTGATTGTAAGGAAAATGGTAGAGAGAAAGCTTTTCTTGCTAAACCAAGGCGCCAATCCTATTTATCCTAAGAAAGAGAACATGGTTTTAGTGCCCATCAACATAAAAATGGAGATGATTATGAGAAAACGATCAATGATTCTAAGGAAAATGAAGGAAAGAAAAGCTTTTCTTGCCAAAACAAAGCATCAATATCATGTATCTCAATGAGTATCTCAATGAGGAGAACATGATGTATTACCCAATCATAAAAGGAATGAAGATTATTATGAGAGTCCAGGTTTGTCTCATTTGACAAACAAACTTTCATTGCAAGGAAAATGGTGGAGAGAAAGCGTTTCTTGCCAAACCAAAGCACCAACATCGTGTATCCAAAAGAGAAGAACATGATTGTAGTGCCGAATCATTAAATAATGGATATTATTACAAGAATCCAAGTTTGTCTTATTTGGTGGATGGACTTTGAGTTTATGGAAAATGTGGAAAGAAAAGCTATTCTTGCCAAGCCAAATCATCAGTATCATGCATCCAAATGAGGAGAACATGATTGTGGTGCCAAATTACAAAAGAATTAAGATTATTACTAGAATCCAAGTTTATCTCACTTGACGGATGAACTTTGATTGCAAAGAAAATGGTAGAAAGAAAAGCTTTTCTTGCAAAATCAAAGCACTGATATCATGTATCCCAATTAGAAGAAAATGATTGTAGTGCCCAATTAGAAAAAGAATGGAGATTATTATGAGAATCATCATTTGTTTTTGCTGAGGGATGAACTTGGATTCTAAGGAAAATAGTGGAAGGAAAAGCTTTTCTTGGAAAGCCAAAGCACCAATATCACGTATCTCAATGTGGAGAACATGACTGTCCTACCAATTGAAAAAGTATAGATTATTATGAGAATCCAAGTTTGTCTCATTCAATGGATGAACTTTGTTTCTATGAAAAATGTGGAAGGAAAAGTTTCCTACCAAACCAAAGCATCAGCATCTTGTATCCCAATGAAATAAACATGATTGCGATGCCCTATCATAAAAAAATGAATATTATTACGAGAATCCAAGTTTGTCTCATTTGGCGGAAGAACTTTGATTATAAGGAAAATGGTGGAGAGAAAAGTTTTTATTGCCAAACCAAAACACCAATATCATGTACCCAACGAGGAAAACGTGATTGTAGTGCCCAATAACAAAAAAATTGGAGATTACTATGAGAATCCAAGTTTGCCTTCCTTGACAGATGAACTTTGGTTTTAGGAAAAGTTATGGAAGGAAAAGCTTTTATTGCCAAACTAAAGCACCGATATCGTGTACACAAAGAAGAGAACTTGGTTATAGTGACCAAAAACAAAAAAATAGAGATAATTACTAGAATCCAAGTTTATCTCGTTTGATGAATGAACTTTGATTATGGGGAAAATAGTGGAAAGCAAAGCTTTCTTTGCCAAGGCAAAGCATGAATATCATATATCTCAATGAAGGGAACATGATGTAGTGCCAATCACAAAAAGAACAAAGATTGTTATAAGAATCGAAGTTTGTCTTACTTGACGAATAAACTTTGATTACACGGAAAATAGTGTAGAGAAAGCATTTCTTGCCAAACCAAAGCACCAATATTGTGTATCCTAATGAGGAAAACATAATTGTAGTGCTGTAACACAAAAAATGGATATTATTATAAGAGTCCAAGTTTGTCTTCTTTGAGGAATGAACTTCG
>JAQSVH010206297.1:0-15451 GCA_029448705.1 Adansonia digitata
AGTGATGGATGACGTATCAAATCTCATGCTGGGAACATTTGGCTGCTTTCTTTTAAAATCTTTGCTTCTCTCTCTTTCTCTCTCTTTCCTCGGACGATGCTGCAAATCTCGGTCAAATTCTCTCGAAAAAAAATATTTTAAAAATTTATTTTTAGTTTAAATAATTTAATATAAAATATTTTTTATTATTTAATAAATTTTTTAAAAAGAATGTATTGATATAAAATTTTATTTTGATCTATTATTTTTTATTTGTTTCTGTTCTTTGGGATTTGGGTTTTCTAAAATATTTTGTTTTATTTTTTACGTTGATCAAATTAGACTTACTTCTAGTGGAATAAATGAATTTTTATCAATAAAAATCTTTGATTGACTTAATTAATTGAATTAAAAATTTATAATTTATTTAAATTAATATTATTTTAAAATCATAATTTGTGGAATCGGTAATAAATAAGAAAATAAACATATCGGGTTTAAGTTTTATTTTTAATTTATACATTAAAAGATTTTATTTTATGTTATAAGATTTAAAATTTTAATTCATTAAATTTATATTAAAAATTATGTTATTTAACAAATTAAATATTTACTATATTTAAAGTTTATTTAATATTATAATTATTTATTTACTAATTATATTCTCTTTAATTAAATAATTTAATCCAACCATTCGCTTCATTTAACTAATTTTACAGATTTATCTTTTAACTGATTTTTTAATAATAGGTAAAAATAGAATCTTATGAGAAAAATATTAAAATTTATTATCAAATATATTAAAAACTTTAACATATACTTTTTGTAGTATTTGTCAAAGGATTAGTAACCATGTAACATGCTGTTAACTTTATTAAATATATATGAAAGGCAAATTCTAAACAAACCCCCTGCTTGATTAAATAAAAAAGAGTGTTCTACAACTGCAAGGCAAAACCCTGTTGTTTGCCCTTCTTCTTCCCGCCTCTTCTCTTCTCTTCTCTTCATTTTTTTTTTTCTTTTTTTTTTTTTCGCTCTTCGGTTTCAGTTTGCATGGAACTGTAACACTGAAATGCATTTGAGGAATGCAAAAGCTGATAAGAAGAAGAAGAAGAAGAAGAAGAACAACAACAACCCTTTCTGGTCTTCTCTTTCTTAATTCCCTCTATTCCTTTTCTGTCTATTTCTCTCGCTTCCTTTCTCCTTTTCTTAAATTAAAACTCCTCCTTTCATAATGCCCACTGCCACTCTCCAAGGCGCCGGCTCAGCCCTAGCTGCCATCGCTCCTAGCGTTAAAACCCCTTCCTTTTCACGCCGCTTTTACGCCACTGCTGCTTGTGCTCTTGACCAGCCCAGCTTAAATGCAAGTACCTGTCGACGGGCTTGGCCTGGGAGGGTTAGGATTCGCCCGGTTTGGTGCCATTCGGGTGGGGTGGAGGAGCAGTTCAGTCCCATTCAAGGATCCAAGAGTTTGGATGAAAATGAAGCCAAAGAAGAGGAAGAAAAGTCTATAAGGTTGAATAGAAGGCAAAAGGGTGCAGGGCTTTTGGTGGGGAGTCCGGATTTGTTGACGATTCCAGGTGTGGGACCTAGAAATTTGAGGAAGCTTGTTGAGAATGGGATTGAAGGTGTTGCTGAGCTCAAGCAATTATACAAGGATAAGGTTTTCTTTTCTTATAAAAAAACTGTTTTTTTTTTTTTGTTTTTTTTTTGTAAAGTTTATTTGGATTGAATTGTTCAAAAAGAAAAACATGTATTCATTTCGTGTTGACTGTTTTAATGACTTTATTCATATTATTTCCGTGTAATCATGTCTAATAAACAGACTATATGGTTATTCGATAAAACTTTTAGATGCTGATGGAATCTGGAATGTGTTGTTTGCTAATGTGCTTGCAATAGGAAGAGCAAACATAAATTGGTTTTTGATTTGATTATGTTGTTTTCAGAAAGTAATTTCCAAGTATATTTTCTACTGAGAAATGAAGTTTGCATTCTCAGTTTCCACCCTTCCATTACTTTTCAATACGGATGTGATATATATACAATTAATGGGTGGGTTATGATTATGTGAATGGTGATGATGGGTGTACTTGGAAGTTTCCGCACTGAAAGAAAAGTAAAAGAGTGAAGCCGAATTTGTATCCCAAATGGTCCAAATGGTTGTTATGATTTAGTCCCTGAACGTGAAGAACAGAGTTATTTAGTAGATAGGTTGGAAAACTCATGTGCAAACTTACATTTTCTTGTGCATGGAGGAAACTAAAGTTTTATCTGTGATGGCTGAACTGGGCTTTTACTTTTTGTACAGTTTTTTGGAAAGGCTAGTCAGAAGATGGTTGAGTATTTACAAAGTTCCATTGGGATTATCCACAGAAATCATGCCAAGAGTATAACGACTTTTATTAAGGAGAGTGTAGATGAAGAACTGAGGGATTTAAACTCAAAAGTAAAACCAGCTGCAAAGAAACGCTTAACATTCTGTGTTGAAGGAAATATTAGTGTTGGAAAGACAACATTCCTTCAGAGAATAGCTAATGAAACGCTGGAGCTACGTGATCTTGTTGAGATTGTTCTTGAACCCATTGATAAGTGGCAGAATGTTGGACCTGACCATTTCAATATATTAGATGCATTTTATTCTGAACCACAGAGGTATGCCTATACCTTTCAAAATTATGTCTTTGTGACTAGGGTTATGCAGGAGAGAGAGTCATCTGGGGGAATTAAGCCGCTCAGGTTGATGGAAAGGAGTGTTTTCAGTGACAGGATGGTAAGCATTGAATAGCTTCTTATTATTACTTTTTTTTTTTTTGTAGGTTATGGTGATATGATAATAGAGTTTCTCTTTGTGGTTGTCATGTTCTTTACATCCAGAAGTTCTCATTTATCTAAGTTCTTATCATTTGAGGATTTAAAATAGGTTTGGCAATATGAGAACAAAGGATTTTAGAGGTTCCAATGGATTTTTCAGTTCAACAGTGACCAAAGTTATTGGATTTGACTCCTTGGTGTTGTTTCCTTTCTCCTTTGGTTCATTCCTATCAAGAGGAGGAAAGCTCTGACCCAAGACTTTCAAGGCTGACAAATGTTTCTCATTTTTATTTAATTAAGGTATTTGTACGAGCTGTTCATGAAGCAAATTGGATGAATGAGATGGAGATCAGCATTTATGACTCATGGTTTGATCCAGTTGTATCATGTTTGCCGGGGCTTATTCCTGATGGTTTTATCTATCTAAGGGCAAGTCCTGATACATGTCATAAGAGGATGATGCTGCGAAAGAGAGCAGAAGAGGGTGGGGTGAGCCTAGATTATCTCCGTGACTTGCATGAAAAGCATGAGAGTTGGCTTTTCCCTTTCGATAGTGGAAATCATGGAGTTCTGTCCGTGAGTAAGTTACCCATCCATGTGGATAGCTCTCTGCATCCTGTTATCAGAGATCGAGTGTTCTTTTTAGAGGGTAATCATATGCATTCTAGTATTCAAAAGGTATGGTGGTTTCGTTTTTGGGGAATTTAAGGTTGCTTCCTTCCTTCCAACTGTATCTTAGGTTCCTTGTTTATGAACAGGTTCCTGCTTTGGTACTTGACTGTGAACCCAACATTGATTTCAGCAGAGATATTGAAGCAAAGAGACAGTAAGATAACAATACCTTTAGTTTTCATCATATTGTTTAAAAATAACAGTTAGGCGAATATATATCTGCGATTTGAAAGGCTGTCTTGGTATGTATATAATCTTTTAACTGGTTTGGGGAGTGGGAGGTATATTTGAGGAATACTAACAGGTGAGAAGGGAGATTTGAACCTTATCCTCAACCGTCTTAAAAAATGATAACAATCACTAAGGCGTAGCGTGGGTTGAATATCGAATGAACTTTGCTTACCTATCCAAAAATAAATAAACAAAGGAGCTTCTTCAATGGCCAATGGCTGGTTTCTAATTTGTGTCATCTCCTGTCCCCAAAGCTATCACTTTGAATCAAGAATCCTTGATTTGCATTTTATTTATTTTTGAATCGAAAGGTAGGAATCTGATAAACTAGTAAGACCAATTTTCGGCGCAAGCTTTATGCACTCAAGTTTTAACAATGTGTAAAGTATTGGCTTCATAATTTGTAGAGTTTTGTGTTACACCGTTATCATGTGAAGAAAGAAATTTCTGTGTGTCATTCTCCCCACTTCTGATAAGCCCTCCGGTTAATTCAAAGAAATTTCTCTGTTTGAGCTCTTATTGTTTCTTCATTTATTACTTTTGCTACTGCATTTTGTGATATTGTTAATGTCTCTGTTCATGTAATATCCTGATGTCCATGTCTTCTTTAGTTTGAATAGTTCATAGATATCCCACGTGTCCTTAGACTTAATTTGTTCCTGAACTGGCTTTGGTGAAGGTATGCACGCCAAGTTGCTGAGTTCTTTGAATATGTGAAGAAAAAGAAAGAATTCTCATCCACTGAAGCTGGTGAAGAAGGCCAACTGAGCAGTCAACCTCAGATTTTACTGCCTCATGCAGGCGGATTATGGATACCTGATGGAAAACACTTCCCAGATTCCGCTCTCAAATCTCTAGAATTCCGGCAAGACATGTCATACATGTTAGGCTCAGGCTAGTCAGGTTTTGCCAGCCCCCTTTTTCTTCTTCCTAGTCACGGTTTCACCTTAAGGTTACCTGTTTTTTTGGGTGTGATACGGGGTGACATGGCAATGGCATGCCTCATGTAAAAATGTTTTTTAACCGTTAACCTTCAGGAATGTATAAATTGCCAATGTTGCTCAGACTCGGCAAAAAGAGATAAGCATCACGTCAACGCGATCCAACCCCAGATACGATATGGGATCAGTGTTGACGCAACTAAAACCTTTTGATTCTTCTTCATCCCATCATCAGTGTCAACATTGGGAAATTTTCAATTAAGAAAAAAGAAAAGAGAAAAGGTTTGAGTTAATTTGTATTTTGGTACTTGTGGGAAAAGAAGAGTTTACAACAGGAGTTGGGTTTTGGATCTTCACCCCTACAAATGTTTAATTTTATTTATTTATTTATTTATTTGTATTCAGCTTTCAATTTTTTTATTATTTTTTTAATTTTTAAAAAGGTTAGCATTCAAATAAAATGGGTAAATTTATAATCTTTAAGCATTTTGAATTCAATAGAAAAAAAAAAAAAGAGCATTAAATGCTTTAATTAAACCTCGGCTTTTGCTGTTTTCATCATCGATGGATTTTGATGAGCTCGACCTTGGTCTAAACAAAATCATTGATGCAGTCGTTTCAATCCCTACCAACATGTTCTCAATATGTATATATATGTACACAAATGGCTTTAAGAACAAAGCATATACATACTATGAAAAACCCTTGATTTCTTAATGGCCAAGGGATATTTTGGCCTGGAATTTTCCTTTTCGAACGACAGGTATATTTTCATGGTGATAGTGTAGGTATTGTTTGATCAAGATGGTACTTGGTCATAAAGCTTTTCAACTTCTCTCAAATTCTAATCGACCTTTACTTCCAAAGCCATTGAAATTGTTCATCAAATTTCATCCATGGAAACACTACTCTGATGTAACAAATTTTCCCTAGAGGGATAGTTTTTCAGGCATCACCTCATCGAATCTCCTACATTTTTAACCAAAAGCAACACGACATACAAGGTATGACAATTTACAAGAATTAACTAACCCTGATGAGGATAGGAAGCTACCTATATATGATCTTAGCAGATGCAGGCAGACAAACATGTTATCTCCTCATCTCTCACCCCTTGGAATAAGCGACCCTCCTTCAACTAACAACTTCTGATATAACCATATGGAGCAAAAAACCTCTATAAATAACTCATGATCTTTTCCCCAACATACATATGTGGTCTACCTAATTGCAAAAACATGGGAAGTTCACATTTTTTGTGGGAGGATATTGAATGGAGCAGTGGAGTAAGTTACCTAGTTGGTGTAAGTTTCCTCAAATGGGTAGTTTCCATTTTCCATGGACTTGGGGTGAGCCTATTTAGCTTGAACAACTCCATTTTCTGCTTCATCAATAACAATAGCACCATAACTGCCATTGGCAATTCCAATCAATAAATATATAGCATTTTTTGAATGGTATATTAACCATTTTCTGAATGCGTTTGAGAACTCGTTTTGAATGTTACTTAATGAAACATTATTAACAAATATATATATATATATTGCTTGCGATAAGTAAATAAAGACTAGAGAGATCTTATCAGGAAATGTTAAATCAAAAAAAAAAAAATTAACTAATGTGAATTAAGTTAATACAAATGCTTATTTATTTATAATATATTTTTAATCAGTCAATTTATAAATATTAAAATTAAAAAAAAAAAAAACCATAAGAGCCAAAACTTTTATGGTTTATAATGTTTATAAATAAAATTAATTAAAAGATTATTATACATTTAGTTTTATAATTTTTTATTTTTTAAATATATTTTAAAAATATTTTTTAGAATATAATTTTTTTAACAATAAATAATATAATTTATTCAAAATTATAGTAATTATTTTTTATTCAATCATTTCCTACTAAATTTTGAATTACATTCTTAGATTGACTAAGAATGGTTTTAATAAATACAAACAAAAGTTAATAATTGTGATACCTATAAAAGCCAAAACTTTTGGATAAAAGAGCAATTATTTTATTAGAACAGTTTATTCTATTGATATATGTGTAGTTTTAAAAAAATGTCATATGTTATACATTTAATTATTTTAATTTTATTATATAAAAATATTTTATAATAAATTAATATTAATTTAGTTTGACATTTCTAATTGATTTATCTTTTAATTTGCTTTCTATATATTGCAGAAAAAAATTAATTTAAATAATTATTTCTTTCAATAATTTCAAAAGACAATATGGTGTCTATTAATTTTATTTATTGCCATGTCCAAATGATAATATCTTACAATAGTGTCAAAAGACAATATGATACTCATTAATTTTATTTATTGCTACTTCCATTTGACTTATTATAAATACATAGGTTTAGGATATTGAACACAAATTCCACAAAAAAATTTATTATTTTTTAAGAAAATCATTTTAATAATTATTTTTTTAAATATTTAAATTATTAATAATTATTTTGATAAATTTAAATTGTTTTAATTTTATTAAAATTCACGTTAAAATTTTTTTACTAAATTAATTACATTATTTGTAAATATCTATTACTCTTGTTATTTTGTTTATTTATTAAAAATAATTAATGGGTAGGGAAAAAATTTCAAATTCTCCAAAAATCAAGGTAATTTACCCAAATTACTCTTGCTTTTTTAAAATTAATTTCTTAACATACCAATAACTCTCTTCCTAGTCTACTTTAAAATCTTGATTTAATTAAAAATATGATTCCCCTCTCCAATGAGATCCCATTAAATGTTATCATTTAATTTTTTATTATTTTGCCCATTACTCATATTATAAATATTGGATTCTTAAATTAAGAAACTCTCCAATTATATTTTTACAGCTTTTTTACAATATTTACCTTTCCAATGTCCATTTATTTATATAAGTATTTTATATGAAAAAAATTTATTAATTATATTATAATTATTTTTTCGTATACAATTAATTATCCGTGCATTGTACGCGTTTAAAAGTAATGAACGAAAATATTAAACTCTTACCATATCAAGATCTTTTTGTTTATAATTCTTAATTATGGGAAAATTGAAACTAAATCTTGGTTGCAAAAAACTAGAAATTTTTTTAATTACTTCCATTCATCCTAATGGCACAATATCATATTTAATCAATAAAGATTAAAGTACTAGGAAATCAAGAAGAGTTGCTATTATTTCAATATTTGATCATAAACAAAATATATAAAATGATAAATATCATAAATATTTGAGAAAAATAACCAAATATATATCTATATATATATATATATTTCTTGTCTATACAAAAAAGTTCAATTCTATTAGGATTCAAGGTACACTTTTTGTCTATGTATTACAAGTTCTTAATGTTAAACCACTTGGGTTAATTTAAATAATAAAAATAATATGTGCTTAAGTATTGAGTTTTTAATTTTATAATTTTAATTACTCATTTGCTAGTAGAAAATGTTATTAAGTTATCACACATTTTCTTAATCAAACATGGAAATTTTGCACTTTAATCAAATCATAATTATTTGGAATATTGTCTGATTAGGGGAAATCAAATTACCTAAAGTAATCTTGGAGTACCTAAACCAAATGGTCCTCTAAAATATAACAAAAATAAAAAAAATTAATTAAAACAATGTTTTAATTAGCTTGTAAAATTAAATATATTTAACCACTAATCTTGTAGTTTTATAAATGTGCAGAATTTTAAGAATTTTCTAAACGAAAACAAACAAATGGATGATCCTACTTGGATGATGCGCAAATATTTCAGTTAACCAAACCTAATTAATTGTTGGAAAATGTTAATCGATATCATTAGATATTAATTAAGGTGATATAATATAACATTATTAATATATTTTTTAAATTTAATAAAATAATATATTAAATATAAAAAATATAAATATAAATAAATAATTCTTAACGGATAATACGAAATCTATATACATTAATTAAACGAAGTTTGTATTGTTATATATGTCCCACACTACAATATCCTGACGGTGTAAGCAATGTTCTGATTTTTATAGGGAATCGTCGTCTAAATTGGTATTCAAGGGAAGTATGTCCAAACTCAAAACGCTTCTGTACTTCTTGATTTTTTATAGGGAATCGAAGGGCCTTTGCTTTAGGATCTACGCCAGAAATTTGATTTTTTTATATACAAAATTATTACAAAAATAATAAAAAAAATTCACTGCTATGCTTCTTGGTTTGATTGAATTTCATGATTATACTCTTTGGTTTGGTTGAATTTAAGGCACTCTACTTTCATTGTTGGTGATTGTCAAATCAAAGACTAATGGGAAATGAAATATTCTCTAGAAATATCCACTTCAAAAAATTTTAATAAAAAAAATATGGTGTGAATATGCAACAATATATATATATATATATGTGTGTGTGTGGAAATGTCAATTTGAAAGAAATTATTATTTGTCTATAAAATTTTACATCAAAATAAATAATTTCCAAATATTAATTTTTTTCAATAATCAATTATGAATTTAGAATAAAATGC
The DNA here is from genome assembly GCA_029448705.1 of Adansonia digitata. Taxonomy (NCBI): domain Eukaryota; kingdom Viridiplantae; phylum Streptophyta; class Magnoliopsida; order Malvales; family Malvaceae; genus Adansonia; species Adansonia digitata. The sequence goes on from JAQSVH010206297.1 coordinate 9,168, forward strand.
TTAAAAAAAGAGAAATTTAATAATTTATAAATATCAAAAGATTGTGTAGATTAAATATTTTATATTTATTATTTGAAGAGAATTTATTTTATTATTCTACTTTTAATTTTATTAATTTTTGACAAAAATAACAAAATTAAATTATTATTATATTTTTAATTTTGTTAATTTTCAAATAAAAATAATAAAATCAAATTATTTTGTGAAATATTTTTGTTGATGCGAATGAACAGCTTTTATTAATTTTGTTACTTTAGTTTAAAAACCAAATCAACAAAATAAAAAAATATATATATAATTATTTAATATTGAGTTACCTGATATATTTAATCTTAATGCCAAAGGAAATAAAAAATAAAAGAAAAAACTTACATTTGGTTCTCTGAAATAGAATAAAGCTATAATAGAATATAGAGCTAGAATAAAATAGATTAATCATAATAGTAATTTGATTCAGTGAAATAAAACATTATTCGGTGGAATGAAACTCTAAACCCCATTCACTGAATGGTTATTACTAGACCTGCTCATGAGCTAGGGCGGGTCGGGCTCAGACATGATATAAACAGAATTATATTATGCCTAGGCCTGGCTTAGCCCAAAATCTAGGCAACTTTGAATGAATAGATTCAATCCAAATTCCAGTTTTGCTATCTAGGCTCGACTCCACCCGCCCATAATTCTATTAAAAAAATTTAATGCATCTAATAATAATATTAACTAACAATCATATTACTAAATAAAACTTGTACAATAGTATCACAATCGAAAATAAAAATGCTAAACATACATAACTAACCCAATAGTCCAAATGAAAAGCCTTATTTATTTGGAATAATTTGTAAAAAATTGTCAAACTCATTCAAATAGCCTAATTATTACCAATAATTTTTAAACTTAAAATTTGATATATAATCAAAAACCAACCTAGAAGGCAACAGAAGCATCATCATCCTCATCATTATAAGAGTTGAATGCTTCATGGTCCATTGCTAGTGAAAAAACAAACTAAACAATTGACTTTTTTAAATTTTAAAATTTTAAATGAACTTATAATAATATGGAAATAAAAAGTAATAAGAAAAGAATTACTAGCTGAAAAACCTCTTACTTGCATCCGATCATCAAACCATATAATAGTTTGAACCATTTTTGGCTTGAGTGAACTCTTTGAAGAACTGATAACTTTTTTCCTTATGTTAAAAGTTGATTCAAAAGCAATAGTTGAAATTAGAATTGCCAAAAGATCACAAGCTAATAGTTAAAGCTTAAAATATCGAATTAAGCTTTTACTCAAGTTATCCAATATATCGATATCACAATTTGAATCAAGTGCCCATTCTTCTAAGTAAAGATCTAACTGAGATTTTTCATTTTCAGATTTGGATCGACTTAAAAACAGCTTGTAATCATCAGCCTTATCGCTACTTAATCTCATATCAACCCCATTGACATTGGATTGTTGCAAGCTAGATTCAACTAATGTTTATTGAATTTTTCTTTGCACAAGCTTTACGTCTAAAATGGCAACACATGATAACACCAAAGTATACTCAGCCTAATGTTTATTGAATTTTTCTTGCATTTGTTTAACCACTAGACTTAAAAATGTATATGGACCTTTAATTGTGTCTACCAGACAATTATGTACATTCCAAACCTCTAAAATAGATGTTTTGCAGTGGGCAAAAAGTGCAAATTGTTTGACATCTTTATCCTGTTGAGCCCAATACACTAACACATCTTTACAATAAAGAATAGATTCAAACATAAAAAAAGTAAAATTCCATATGACACACATCTTGATGCAACTTTTAAGTTCCATTCAGTTGAAAAAAAAAATTTCAGCCACATCATAAAAATCATTTCTTGCAAGGGCCAACATTTTTTATATACTTGATCCCATTATGAATTTTACCAACAATATCATCAATAAGATTCAAACCGGCTTGAACAATAATATTCAATATATGTCCATAACATCTAATTTGAAAAAAAAAACATCATTATATAAAAGGGCCCTATTGACATGAAAACGACTTTTAAGAGATGAAAATTATGGCATCATTATAAGATGCATTATCCAAGGTAATGCTAAAAATTTTCTTCTCTATGTTCCATTAGGCCAACATAAAATAAACTCATTTGCTATGTTCAGACCATCATAGGGAGGGGTTGAAGCTCTAAACCTTATTATTCTCTTTTGCAATTTCCACTATATCAATCCAATGAGCAATAATGCAAATGTATTCATCAACAGTATGCTTAAATTTCCAATTGTCAAAGGTTAAACATATTTGACTAGGTGCTGTAGCCAACTCTTCTCTTACAAGCTCTTATTCTTTTGCCTAGTAACTTAGCACATCCTTAGTAGCAGTATGCATACTTATATTCTGCTGGTTAGGACTTACAACACTCATCGTATATCTAAAAATCAATTCCTTAACTGTTTTTTATGAATACTTACCACACACAAGGAAAATAGAAACAACTTTATAACATTCTTAATTGTCATACTTGTAATTTTTAACGCATGAACCACTTTCTAAATTTAGTTGAGTAGATAATATATATTGAGTAATATCCATGTGATATTTCTTAAGATAAATATTCAAATGACGTCTCAAATAAAAAGTTTCACTAGAAGATTTAACAGGAAAAACACATTTACAATGATTGCATTGCACTTTCATTAATTCTTTATTCTTACATTGAAGCTTAGTCATTTCATTGCAAACTTTTAAAGTAGTTGACTTTTGACGTTTGGCATCACTTTCATGCTCGTTATATTCGTCATCCATATTTATAGGGGTATTTGCGCTAGCCATTGTTATAAAAGCTTAGGTCTTGTAATCTTAAAAGTTAACATGGGTAAATAAGCTACTAACGATGTCTTTCAATTTTTTGATTTTGTTGCTTTAAAATTATATTTAAACTTAGGTCTTAGGTTATGAACCTGGTGAAATGGTGATTGATGGATTCATCCTAATTCTAGAAACAACCATTCGAAAATATTTTATAGCCAAGAATAAGTTTAAAAAAATGATAATTTCTTCATTTAATATATATTTTGTAGCCAAGATATATATATATAGCTAAGAAAATATTTTGTACTCAAAATCTCACAACCTTAAATGCAATCCTATCTAATTTCCTAAAATTTTTATCACTATAAGCTTTTTGATTTCGATTTTTAAATCATATAACACCAAATCGCCCTTAAATACATCTCCTAAACTCAAACCATAATGGAAATAAGATTAAGATCGTGTCAACCATCTGATGTAGACAATAAAGCAAAAAAAAAAAATGTTTTTGAACCCCTTTCATCAACAATAAAGAAGAACTAAAAACCTAATAAGTCTTCAAGATCGAGATCACCATTTAGGAATTTTAAATGTAAAAAGATGTATAAACTGATCAAAACTCGAAGGTAACATATGGTAGAAGAGTTTATTGGAATGGTTTTCTTCTCACTAGTTTTGGATCAAGAAGTAGAGAAATTATGGAAAAAGGAAAGGTGTTAAGCATACCTTAGCTTGATGAACTTGAGTGTAATTTGAACTTTGTTATAGAATTTTATTCAAGAATTGCCTTAAAATGGATTGAAACAAATGTTAAGCATGTTTATTAGGATGAACGTAGTTTATATATTTACTTGAATATGGAAGAAATTGTTATTATTCCAGAGCATGTTAGAAGGGTTACTGGATCATATGATGGAGATCGTACTTATAAACCCTTTGATGATTTTGATGCAATTGAAGTTCAGAGAAAATATGCTAATTCCAATAACATTTTTACAAAGGAAGCAAAAGCAAGCATGTTAAGGTTGTTAGAATTAAGCTTTTTGCACCATTTTATTGCCACATTAATACATTATAGAATTAGGACTTTGAATAAGGCCATAGAGATGATTTGTAGGTAGTGGATCAAATTTATAATGGTGTGTGTATCGATCTAGCTATTTACATTCTACATAGGATGAAAACTGCATGAAAGGCAAAGCTTGAGTCCAAAGTTGAATATGTTGACAAGATAGCGCTTTCATATGGAAATATCATTACCCAACTTGCAAAGGACAACTATTTTTAGAGATCATGCTAGGATAAGACTTACAAATAATGGTTGCAATATACAATAAAACCTTTATTGAGAGAATGGGATACAAGAAGAAAATGGACAATAGGTGAGAAAAAAGTCTTGAAGGAAACTCTAAATTAGGGTAACTTTGAAAATGAAGTACAAGAGGCAAGGAATAAAGACGTAAATGAAGGCAACATGAAGATATTCATGGAGCACCTCCAGGGCAGCCTTCATTTAGCATGCTATTCGATTTACTTATGCGCATAAATAATAGATTATCCACTATGTCCATTTTCGTGGAGAATATGCTGAATGACCAAGTCTTCAAATAAAAAAAAATGGAGTTATGATCTGAGAGCCTCGATAAATGATTTGGAGCTAGGTTGATCAAATGGATTCTATTTTAGGACAGATGCATGCTGCCTATGGAAAAACAACCGGGACTTCAGCAACATGGGATCCATCTCAACAACCAACTAAGCAACAAACTCAACAACCAAGTCCAAGGTATGGCATTAAACACATGGCTACACAAAGCAAGCGCATACTGAGAGCTACCTTGCAGAGATCACAGGGCTTAACTAATTTTGAACAGATAAACGACATAACTTAGATGGAAATAGGTTTTTTTTTAATTTTTGGGATGTTAGATTTAAGATGTTTAAAACTGATCATTTGTGGTGTTTTGTGCACATTAGGCAGGTTCACATTTCTAATTTTTTTAAAGTTTATGTCATTTTGTAAGAGCAATAGATTGGCCTTAGGATGCATTGGAAATATTTTTGCTATAATGCATTAATTTCTCTACTACTTGAATATTGAAAAGGAATTTATGTCATTAATTAACAAAACGTTCCATCAAAACCTTTTCTTTTCTTTACTTTTATGTCAAAAGTAAACATAATCAAGTGACAGAATAGCAAGATATTTATGTCTCTAAGAAATTGTAATCTGAATACCATAGCTAAATTCCAAGCAAATTTTTTATTGCAAAAATATAGTCATAATACATTGCAAACTTAGGCTTATAAAGGTCAAAACCATATGGAAATGTTTACAAAATTTTTTCCATTAATCTACCAAAATGGGACAAATGTTTACAAAATTCAATTTTCATTTTTTATTGACAGAACAACCATTTATTTGATGCATAAATCCATTTTCATCATGAACAAAACAACACCATAATATGTAGTTAAGGCTATGGAAATATTTTGGTTGTGAAGATTGACTACTTATTCCTCTTCAAAGATTGTTTTATTTGTATAAGATAAGACCTAAGGTTGTATTTTTCCAACTTCAATAATAACAACAAAAATATTGTCAAAGCTAAAAAAATACTGTAACTATACACATTAGAAATTGAAAGCAAAACTTTGCAACTATGCTATCTATTTTAGCCAGCTCATGTTCCATTCTCATAAAATAGCTATTCCATTATAGCTCTATCTCATTCCAGTGAATTAAATGTGTCGTTAGATAATTTATACACAATAGGTATTTATGATTTAAGCTAGATCAGATTTAGGTCAAGCTTAAGTTTGGATCAACTTCAAATATGCTTACTTAAGTCTAGCCTAATCTAAAATATGAACATCAAATTTTATATAAATTCACCTATATTTGTAAATGAGTAGATACATGTTGAAACCCACCCTTTTTTTTCTAAAAAATTTAAATATATAATATTTTATTTAATATTTAATAATTTATATTTTTTATTTTAAAATATTTATAACTTATCATATTTTTTAATATTCTTTTATAATAATATATATGTATATTACATAATAGAAAAACGAGTCGAAATAAGCTCGAGCTTTGAATGTTGGACTTAAAACTTGAACATTTTTTAAATAAGCATCAATCTCATTTTTGATCTTAATATTTTTATCTAAGTCTTCTAAAATATTGGATGAACTTTTGATTTTGAACATAAACCTAGCCCTTGAATTTGTTGGTAGAAGATACATAATTATGTATTTAACGTATCATATTTATTTCATAATAGATAAAAACATTCGTACGGAACAGAAAGTAATAAATACTTATAGCCAGACAACTCAGATGAAGGTGAAGCCTAAACTTTATTATATTATTATAAAAATATTTATTATTATTATTATATAATAATAGTAAATACTTTTATTGGGATTTTATGTAAGAATTTATTTTTGATTGTGTTTTTTTTCTAGAAA